>BQNB010006992.1:0-83474 GCA_026074375.1 Tanacetum coccineum | reverse complement strand
ATTTTTCCCAGTTTAGAACATGTCACACCCCCAAAATATCAGAGTATAATAGCAACCGAGGGCGTGTGACTTCATGAATATCATACTTCTAAGCAATACAAAACGACCTCTATATGGGACGTTTAAGAAAATTGATCACGTGTATTAGGAAATAATAAATTATTTAAACATTTTGCGGAAGCATAACAATAGACAATACGACATCGTTTTTAAATAGTACAAATGATCTTTAGATAACTGGAAATGACTGCAATGCATGAGACTTCATATAGCATCTTCGTTCTTAATACCTGAGAAAAACATTGCTAAAGTGTCAACATAAAGTTGGTGAGTTCATAGGTTTTTGTTTAACCAGAAATAGTTAATGTTTATGAATCACAAGATTTCATCCACATATGACAATATAACAAATACAAAGTCATATAAATTGCATTACTATTGTCTAAGCTCATGACACCGAAGCGTTAACATATACCAACAATGAATGAATGCCCTTGCAGGTGTCTAACCCGGGACACCCGTAATCTGACTCAAATGAAACTGTGTTTGCTTGACTAATGTCAGTCCAAGACAAACAGGGACGTCAATCCCGATAGATCTATCCATAACATTCGCGCTTACAAGTAATTAACGGTTCATGATAAATCGGGCAGATAGCAACTTGGGTTAAATAGGGACTTAGACCAATCAGTAATGAGTAATTGTACTTGTATTCACACGTTTGAAATAAGCAATGTTCTCACCCCAAAAGATGATTTAAAACAGTAGAGTAGGGGCTATGAAAACTCACCTTGTCAGTTAATCGTCTGAGATTGGTAATGGATTAAGGCACGTCAAATAGTGACTCAGTCAAACACCTAAGTAATTACAACAAATCTGAGTGTTCATTCTAAGACTTAATATATGAAATGATTTATGCAAATGGTCAAAAGGCATGGTCGTTTATGAGTTAACGTTTCACGTTTTCAAAGTGTTGATCAAACCGTTGGCTCTAGGGATGCTACACGAATACGCACATATAAGTATTTATACTTAATTTGATAAAATTATGTGCTATAACTTGTAATCACATGGTCACAGAGTTAAAATAAGACAATTTATGTTTTTTAAAATATAACTTTATTTACCTATTATTTTGGTTTACATATATAAGCTTATCTTGATCATTACTACTTAGTAGTCACTTACGGTTCTCGTCTTGCAGTTCTTGTGAAAACGTCTAATTAACTTTGTAAAAATTATTTACTTATATTTAATATTCTTACGTTCCATGATTTACAATTTAAATCATATGGCTTTTAGAATCATAATTTAAACTCAAATAAGTTTTGAATATATTTTTAGTGTTAACTAAAATTTATGAGCCGGGATAAACTCGTTTACCTGTTTAAAAGTTCGGTTTCCATTGTTAATAACTCTAAACCATCGAGAAAATATCGTTTCTAACTTATACTCGTTAACAGGCTGCCAACCCAATTGGAGCTCGAACCGAGAGTTCGATGCTACGAGGTATTATTATTATATATCAAATTTATAATTTATTGTAGCCATGATTTTCTTTATCGTCACTTGCTAAAAAAATGTCTCTTTTATATCTTACAACATTCATCACGTGATACATATATGATCTTGTTATGCCACCTTTTTTCCCTTTTTTTGGTTGCTTAACTCGAAGCAACAATTGTGAGTTTTTTAAACTCTATGTTTTTTCATCCTTCTCCTTCGCAACAAGACCCACATGCATATATAACAATTTTCCATCTATTTTGCATGTTTACATCTTGTATAACTAACAACGAGAGGACTCCATTTCAAGATTCAAGGGCGATCTTTTTATCCTTTGCAAGACGCACGACTGCAACAGCAGTAGCACTTGCCATGGCTCGTGCGATTCGATACAAGTTGGTGTCGAGTGGGTGTGACGCCTTAGTATGAAAGAGCAAGCATGGGTTGCTTGGGTTCCTTTGAGGCTATGGCGTCCCATTAAAGAGAAAACGACTCGCGGGGGTTCGCCATATGTCGCATTGGTTAGCCTAGTTAATATGTCACGTAACGAACCACAAGAACGAGGCTTTCGTCCCTCGTGGGCCGTAGTTTTAGCTAGGACAACACCCTTTCCAGGCTCATTTGCGTGCAACATAAGTTGGGCCTCGTGATGCAAACGGTGCTAAGGTATCGGGGGTCATGGTGTGAACCAACGAGCAAGTCGTATGAAAACCCTACTTTCTACTCGTCCCTAGTAGCCAACGTAGAATGTCATGTTCGTGGTTAGAGTTATTGATATTTTCCTTTCTGGTTCGTTTATGGTTTTCACGCATGATACGTTGTTTACAAAATCTATTATACATCGTTATTCTATGCATGTTACGACCAAAACCTTTTCATGCGTGCTTATTAAACGGACCTTGCATGGTAAATGACATAGCATAAAATTTGCTAAACTAAAAAAAAAAGACTTTACGAATGTCCAAGTGTTGCTAGACGGGGGGAAGCCGAGGAGGTGGGGTGACGAGGAGTTCGGACGAAAAGCCTTGGTTTACTATTATTCAAACCGACGATTACTAGCCCTTGTAGCGAAAACCTAACTCCTACCGATTTGTTTTAGTTTCTTGTTTTCAGTTTAGTTGTGATAAGTTGTTTATGCTTGGTTCCTATTATACTTGAAACTATCGCTCGTTCCTGAGCCTTTCAAATTTGATGAGAGTTAGAATTATTTACATTTACTATTTGTGTATGATACTATGTCATGATTGTTCTTTTCTAATACTATTAGGGAATAGATACTATTGATGAATTGAAATTGAACAAGACGTAGCATTTGAATAATTTCGAAAGGTGTAGAACATTAGATGTAAGAATGTAATGATGGTGTTGGCTTGTTTATTTTGAATTCCTTTCCACTTATTGACTTGGATATACATTTGTATATTTATAGTTTGAGGTAGTGAAACGTCAAGGTACATTGTTTATCAGGAATATTTCAATTATTGTCCATTTATAGTTTATTTATGGATATTATGACGGGTTCACAAAATAAAATAGTCATGCGACCTTGTTTCGCGCGGCGTAAAATAAAAATAAAATATGATTTTTATTGTTACGCGTTTTCTAAAATACCCTTTTAGATCCGAAAGCAAAAACGATGATTTATACGCGCTATTTAAAACTCTCAATAGCGTAAAATATTGTAAGTCGCTTGAAGGAATAACTTTTTATTGGAAAAATAACGGCAAATTTGCAAGTGCTTGCGGTACATATTCTTACATAAAATGAAAAGAAGTTCTACATTTTTCCGAGGTGCTACGCTGACCAAGTCAAAACCCGTGTTCTCCCATCTATCAAGGCTTTCCCACCAATAAAAGGATCGTGGTACACCACCCATGTAATCCCTTAAAATCGCGGGACCCCACGATCATTGGTTCTAGTGCAAAGGCCTGCTCAAGCCTATTTTCACCACCTATAAATAGATGGGCAGGTCACTCAGGTTTGATTACGCTCCCAACACCTACTTACATACTTACGCACTTATTGCGATCATAAACATATACTTACTCTCACGCCAGAGGTGATTTGCAGGAACCAACCCCTTTGCTTCACTTAACGTAGTGTCTTCATTTGTGTTGTTACAGGTTACCAACGGCTTAGCTGTTCAACCATCACCCCTATACACTTCGACCATCATCGAAGGCCTGGTCGTGCCAAACATTGCACAATCATAAGGCACCCTTTCCGTGAGAATGGGTTTGGACCACAAGGGGTCCTTGCTACACGTATATGACCGAAGTCATAAGTGTGTTGAGAAAGGAGGGCAAATCATGACTTATGTGAACGAGAACTTGTCCGGGCAGACAATACTCAATTACGTGTCCGCAGAGCACGTGTTGAAAGAAACAGGTCGGACAAAACTACAAATGAATAAATAATGTGGTGTGAGTCACCATATTAATATTACTCGTGTAGCTCGCAGCTCGGAGCTCGACCTAGTTTAGATCGATTCGATTTCGTTAGTTTACGTGTCATCTCGAGTAAAATCTCGCGAGTTGTCTCCCTACTCTCTTTGTCTAGTTTACAACCCCTAACTACTACACGAGTAGAAATGATGCGAAAGTGGTGAAAAGAAATGCTGATGTGGAGGTTGCCATATCACCATCAACATACTCAACCTTAGGCTAGAAGTAGTGGTCACCATGTCTCACCGTCCACCTCAGCGTCACCTCAGCTTTTTTTCTTCTCTCACTATACCTCATCATTCAAGTGTTTTGGTCATCATATCTCACCTTTTATTAAAATACATATTATATACAAAATATACCCCATTAAATACCCCCCACACACTCAAATACCAAATAAAAATATCAGGGTTTTAAAAAGCGCGCTATAGCTGCGCATAAGCGAGGGTGGGCCTCTTACCGTTATGAAGCATGTCAAGGGTACGTTCTCTAGGCTTAGAAAAAAACCGTGCAATTATTAATGCCCTTGTTAAGGCGTGATAAAGCGGGATATAGCTCGCCTTTTTTTGATAGATTTTAAATGTTTTTAATTGGGTTATGAGCTTATTTACAAGTTTTTATGATTTGGGTTGTATGGGATTAGGGCCTTAAGTAACTTCTTTTCTCAATTTTAAAGCCTAGTAGTAACTATATTGGTCCCTCTCTATAAATTTTTGTTGCCTCTTTGAGGTCACGCCTTAAAAACGCTATGACGAAAGCCTCACGCTAAGAGGGATTAAGGGCTGGCTATGCGCCACGCTTCAGGGCTATTTATAACATGAAAAATATTAAACAAAATGACGAGCCCACATAAAGTTAACACTCACCATGGTGAGCAAGTCACCACTCTTTTTTCCCCTTCCTCTCACCCGTGAGTGTGTGTTTTTAGACTCACCATGCTCACCAAACCAACCTCACCCACCAGTCCCAGTCTTATTGTGATATTATATATGTTTACTCTTTCTTTTCATTAGAATTTATGCATTTTCCTTAACCGTATAAAGTCTTCTTTATGTAAGTTCATTGTCCAAAGCATTCCATTTACATCAAATGATCGGTGATTATAAAATTTTCCTTTTTTAATAAAAAATAAATAATTACCTAAGAACAGACCTAAGACTTGCGGGAGGGTGTTGCACAAATACTTTCATATCATAAGTATAAAAATATGCACCTCAAATACTTTCTCCGTCTCATTTTTATTGTTCATGTTTCCTTTTTGGGATGTCCATTTTAATGTCACTATACAAATAAATAGAGAATGTTATTAAGTTTACTATATTACCCTTGTTTAAAATTATTATTACAAACTTTAATGAAGACTTTAATTAATTACGTAAGGGTAAAACTGTCGTTCTGTCAAAAAGTAAAAAAGAGAAAGCAGTAGTAAATGCACTTTTCTTAAACTGTGTGTTTTTTGTCGGGAGACAATAATTTTGGGAGGAGGGAGTAATTTTTTAGCTAAGCTATAGTTGCAATATAAAAAAAATATCACAAAAATCAAAGGTCGCACATGCCAAACACGACATTTTTTTCCTTAAAAAAAACGACACTTTTTGAAAAAACAATATGCTTCGTGACTTATAAATTGAGTGTGGTCCGTACGACATCGCATTAACGTAGATCCGTTTCATGTTCACAACCATGATACGTAATAGTAATGTCAGAAGAGTTTATAATATCAAAATAGTGTACAAGTATCTTTGTAATTTCTGACAAATACGTAATGTTATCGGCTTACTCATGCTGCTGTAAATAACAACGAGTAAACGGCAAAAACATCATTTACACAAAACAGTCACAAACCAAGACAAAACTCAACAAAAATGGATTAAGAAGATCTAAAATCGAAAAAATGTGAAAAAAGTACATCACGCCATAACTTAGAGCGGAGGGAGTGGTCGGCTGTTATCCAGGCGCCAAGCTTTGGCGCGAGAAAAGGTCTGACGCCACATCCCAGCTGACGCAGAGCTTTCGAAACCATGGCTAACAGCCACGCTGCAAACTTAATTTTTTTTTTTTAAAAGTATCCGTTGAAGGACCATTGGGGGGAGCGGTTTTTCAAAACAATACCCCAAAAACCCTAATTTTACCCTTTTAAAAATCTTATAAATACCCCCTTATTATTTCATACTTTCAAACTAGGGAGTGAATCGGTACCGAAAAACGGTAACTGGGATACCGGAACTAGTACTAGGTAACCGACCAGTACGGTACCGATTCTCACTACCCGGTACGGTACCGGTACCATAAATTTTGCTCAAAAAAAAATTCGGTACCACTAAAAATCGGTACGGTACCAAAACGGGAAATCCCGATTTTAGTACCGGAATAAAAGGAGGCTTAGCGTTTTTTACTAAGCTTATAATTTAAGCACTTCTACATCCGTTCTATGCATAACTAACGTTGAAAATATTATCTTATGCTTATTTTCTATGATTAGCGTCAAGAAAAATGAATGCGTATACATACGAAAAGTTGTATGTCATTTTTGCACATGATTTAACTCATTTATATTGGACCTGGGACTAAGCACGTATATATTGAAATGCTAGAAAGTACATATCTATGACATAGGGTGTGTAATCTTGGACCTGGAACTAAGCACATTGTTGTCAAAAGCATTTATGTCGTTAAACATTTTTGGTTGATCAACTTTTGTAGTTTAGTAAGCAAATTGGAAATGAACAGCGGTGAGTTATATGCATCAACAAAGAAAATGTGGTTGTATATTTTCCACAAGGTCAGTTGAAGAAAATTGCATCTCATTCATGTAATCAAGTTTCGATAAGTTTGGTAATGATTACAAATGATTGGTTGTATAACGACTAATTGTGGTTAATTCATATAGATAAACGGTACTGGTTTTCATATAGTACCGATTTCCCGAACCCGGTACCGGTACCGGTATACTCCTCGGTTCCGGGATCGGGACTACATATTTTTGTCGGGAAAAAATACGGTACCTCGAAAACGGTGCCGGTACGGTACCAAAATGGTACCGTGCTCATCCCTACTTCACACACACTTTCAATACATCAATACTTCTCTTTTTTTTTATGGAGCATCTATGGAATAATGATGATGAGTAGTTTGTGTTTTTATTTATGTAATGTTTAATTTTATTCAATATTTAATTTTATATAATGTTTAAGTTTTATATATGTTTTAATTAAATAAAATTTAATTTAAGTTTATTTAAATTTTTATGGCACCAGAATTCTGGTGCCAAACCAACGCCACTAAATTCTGATATCATAGCATTTCTGATGCTAAACTCCCTTTTGCTAACGTGACACCACTTTTTGAGTTTGACACCACCACACACAGTGATTTTAACAAAACAAAATAAAACTTAAAAAAATGAGTGTATGATCGACAACGACAACCACATCGCGGCGTGAGTTGGCCACGTGATATTTGGAAGAACCGAACTGTTTCTCCTTCGTAGTGGTAGGCAAAACATATTTTTTCATTCACGTGACACTCACCGCGATTTAAGCTCCATTCGACACGTGTCCTACCTATAGCCTTTTTTAATCCAAAAGCTAAACTACATCTCTACTTTAATCTATCTTAATCATATTTTATTTGCTAATATCATAAAGTATTGTTATTTCCAGATCATAAAACAAGTAAAATAATTGTTAACTGATCCCTAAGAGGATACCTAGAGAATTAGAATGTCCATGTTACAGAGAACCTTCCCTATTTCTTTTTTTATTTAATTGGTTAATTAATTGATTGTTATTTAACCTAATTTATAAACAAACAAAATTTGTTAATATTTCTTTATGTTAAGGATTGTTTTATCACCCATGTTTTCTATTTTGTTTTGCAAGAATTACAGTTTACAAAATGTACTTCTAAAGGCGTATTTTAAGGGAACCTACTGTATGTATTTACAAGTTAACTTGAAAGATTATAGATGCTTATATCTCATGTAAATATTTTTTCATGAGATATGTGTGTTGCTACATAGGAGTTTGAAGACGACAAGTCGTACATGTGCAAATATTTTAATTCATTTTATAAGGTTGTCCTACCATTTTGAATATTGATTTTCATGGTATTCTAATTCATCATAGACTTGTGATGGCATGATTGTATCATGGTTTGCTATTGTTTCTTCTTATTAGAGTGTTGGGAACGGTTGAGCCGTTCGGCTCGTGCAGTTCTTAAAAAGTGATGTAACGTCAGCAAAATGCTGAACGGTATCAGAAACTGAACATCACCACATTTGATGGGGTATTCGTTGGCATCACTTTTCTGATGCCGTTGGGCTATTTTTTTCAATTTACTTAATTAAAAAATACCCAATATAACTAAAATTTAATTCATTAAAATAAAAAAACATTACATTACATTAAAAAAATATTACATAGAAATAAATAAAAAAACAAGAAACAAAAGTCATAAATAAAACGATCATATGTAACGGCGCTTCGAATAGTCTTGTTGGTGGTTGATATTGCCGCTCTGGATTCATGCCTTTTGGGCGTTATGATAACGCTTCGGCGGATCCATCCCGTGTGTTGTCGATTTGTAGCAATCTCATCTCTTCCGCAAATCATTGATCATCGGATTAATGCCTCTCGATCTTCGCTCTCTTGCCTCGATCACGACGGCAACGCATCATCTCCAAAATGCTCCGGTTCTTTGTCGGTAACACGAAAACGATTCCTTCTAGCATTTGTTGATTCGGGGTTAGTCCACTTGTGCTCGCCTTTCAAAAAAAGCCAAGCACTCTCGTGCTTAAAATCACAACCCGTGTGGGTTTTGTACAAAATTTTCACCCTCGTTATCCAATCTTGATCGTTCTCCCCACTATGTGCAAGGTTTCCGACACAATTGATTAAACTTTGGAAGCAGAGCCATTTATGGGTGTTCACTTTATCCCGTCAACATGTTCTTGAGGTACGCTCTATGAAAGCAGTAGTTTCTTGCTTCGGCATTGTACACAATCGAGGATTTTACATAACCAAAACGAAATCTACAATTTGATCACAAACCCATTTATGGATCCTCGGAAATTTGGACACCACTACCACTCTACCAAACCAACCACACACAATCCACTACACTTTATTTGAAACATCATGATGAAAACATGCTTCGCCAAATTATTACTCTTTCGTCTGGGCTATCAACATTAGAGCTCGTTTCTTGGACGATCGACTTGTGTTTCTTTTCTTTGTTTTTGGCTCGCACTTCGAACTGTCAAACGCGGGCTCTGGCCGTCGAGTCTTCGAGACGTCTAGGGGTCGGCGATGGCTACTCTTCGTTCTCGTCTTCGGTTTCATCGACTAAGTGGAAGGATTGTTGGTCGGATCGTGGTTGGGAAGCGGTGGGTTGGTTTGGTTGTTGTTGTTGTTGTAATTGGCTAAATTGATTTTGCATTTTCCATTGATTAAATAGCGATAGTTCTTCGGGATTAGCAAATGGGGTTTAGGATATTGGGTACGTAAGGCTTTTGGTTGGATTAAAGGTTGAGGGATGAGCCCGGATTGTTGTTTTAGGATTCGAAGACGACTCTGGAGTTCGGTTGTTTGGTCGTTTAGCTACCGGAGATCCAATTTGGCGTTGGATTCATTTTTTCGTGAGAGAAATATAAAGATAAGTAGGTAAGTGTGTGTTATAAAATATTTTAAAAGTCCGTGTGAAGTATGAAATAAAAAGGAGGTATTTATAGGATTTTTAAGGGGTAAAAATGAGATTTTTTTGGGGTTTAAATTTCAAAAATACGCTCCCCAAACGGCTACTTTGAAAAAAAAAAAATTAGAACGGCGTGGGCTATTAACGATGGCGTCCAGACGAAAACGGCTAAACATACTCACCGAGCACGGAATCACTGCGAAGTTCGTTCGGCTCGAGCCTTTTATTTGTGACACGAACCTTCGAATGGCACACCGTTCCCCAGCTCTTTTATTGTGTTAAGTAAAGATGATTACCATTTAGTGGAATCAAATGCATTGATGGTTTAGTTTTAATGTCGGAGTTAAAACACTTATATTGAACTTGTAGAAGACATCCTTTATACACAAATAGATCAAACATCAGTCATGGTTGTACAAGACTGTTCGTACGTGCTCTATCGCTCATCGATTAAACATGCTTAACTTCGTAGGTAGTGCCACGTTTCCTTGTAGCTCGATTTGATTCTTGTATGCATGAACTAATCTTTACGTTCCCACATATTTTATTTATGATCTTGACTCGCGAAACTCACCCTTTTTATACATAGATAATGTATTAAACATATATAAATATATAACAAGGGACAAATCCGCTACGAGATAAATGATACAGAAGCAGTTAGAGTGTTCCGGGTCCGTTATGTCCCAACGAGGCTAGATGGAAAATCGACATTACACATTGATGATTTGATGGTTGAAAATATAACATGGATATGATTGGATACAAACCTATTAGCAAATGCATCATAAAAATAAAGCATAGAAAATATAGCTGGAACAAGAATAAAAGATAGAAGAAATGATACAATACACTAAAAACTTTTTAAACTAATAGCAATATGCTCAAATAAACTTAAGACAAAACTGAATAAGCTTGTTGCAATGTATCCTTTGTCACCTCGGGTTCATTTTTCTCTTTTTAGGAGGAGAAGAAATTGAGGTCCATTATAGGAATCACCGCTTCGGGTAGTGTCGTGATTGCTTTCACATCACCTTTAGGGTTAGCAATGTGTTGCTTGGAAGGAGAACCCGAGCCCGAAGTAAGAAGCGGCTATTACTAATTCACGAATTTGGTGATCAGGTCAGTTATATTTGCCATTTGATTTTGCATCTTTTGATAACCGCGGTTCATTAGCTTTCGAGTAGTTATCTCGAAATTGGCTGTGACAACATGGGACGTGGAATGTGGAACTGGAGCTTAGTAAGCTGGAGCTTGAAAAGTCAGGGGTTGATTAATCTGGGGTTGGTAGATTTGTCCTTGATTGAAATTATTACCTCGATTTTGGTTAAAATTGTTCCCCCGATTTTAGTTGTTTTGATGGTTTTGCATAGGAGGAAAACCGGGAGGTCTAATTTGGTTTGCGACCATCTTAGGTCGATAACTGGCATTCCTTTGGTTGTAGTTAACTGCGGCGGCTTGTATTCTTGGATATTGTCACGGTAGATGTTGCCATCGGTGGCTGGACAATTTTGGTAAGAATGACCACCCCCGCAAGTTACACAACTTTGCTCGACTTCTTTTACAGGAGCGGGAGCTGGAGTTTGGTTTTTCTTATCGAGAATTAATGCTCTAACCATATCTTTCAGCTCAGCAAACATCGTATGAAAATGCTCGGGGTGAAGAGTATCTTACTCATTTGGAAACAATGGCCTTGCTTCGTGATTGACGAACTTTTGACTTGCTTCCGATGATTTTTAGGCATTCTCGAGGCATTTTATCCAGAAAGTTACCACCCGCAACGGAGTTCAATGAATCTTGATCATTCGAATTTAGGGAATTGTAGAATGTATCGAGTTGATGCAATTCTGAAAACCCATGATGCGGGCATCCCCTAAGAAGATCATTGAATCGGTCCTATGCCTCGTAAAACGTTTCATCAAATTTTTGTTGAAATCTTGTGATTACATTTCGAAGATTTGTTGTTTTAGAGGGGAGAGGAAGCCCCCAACAAATATTTGTTAATGAATTTCGAAACAAGATTCATCCCATGTAGAATTGTTTGAGAGGGGCTCTTTTTCAAGGCCAAATTCGGGTTGCTCCATCGAGAAGAAAATGGGAAAAGCATAGCTTAACCGACGAATTCGGGACTGTTCGGGAACTTCAATCGTCCGAACTCCACATGGGTGTCCCCTTAGAAATAGAAGTGTCTTCACCCTTATTAGAAATGTGATCTTGTTGAAATATACGGATGTGTGCATGTGGAGTCTTTCTTTATCGTGTCCAAAAAATTGATTGTTTTTGAACAAGATTTATGTATAGACCATGTTTGATCTCGAAATTGTTCGCAGGTAATTTGGAAACAACCGATAGCATCCTCGTAACCCCTCGGTGGGTTGCCTCGAGCAATTGAGCCATAGTTACGCATTATGGTCCATCGTAAACTATGGGGAGCGTTATTAAAAAGTTCCTAGTTATTTTTTGGTTTATCAAGATATGGTGCGTTCACAGAAGTTTGTACGGACTTGCTGTGTCGACGATTTACGGGGGGGGCTGAGAAGAGGTGCGCCTATGCAACAATATAGAATATAAAAGAAATTTACACTAATTTTTTTTTTTTTTGGTTTTTCTTTGATTTATTCACAATGTATTTTACAGGACAATGAGATAAGATAACTTCAACCAAATAATCTACTTACTTCACGGTAGCTCTCAAAAAGATAAACGCACAGGTGAGCGGAGGAGTAGGAATAGCACGAAGCTTATTTCTCCTTTCGGGTCGTAGTTCCTTGGAACAACCCTCCTTATACCCACTTTATAGTTTGTTTAACTTTTCAAGGTGAGCCGTATGTCGTAAGAGACACAAATGGCAAGTTTTTGAATCTTTTGTTCGAGTTGGGAACCAACAAGTTCACCGGAAGTTATTATGATAATACCTCAGTTGAGAATATTATATTTTGGTATTTTTACCACTTTGTGAATTTTATTTCTTTTTATGGACAATGTTTTTATATTTTTGGTTTTTTTTGTTTGTTTTTATATGATAATTATACTAATAAAAGAAAATGAAAAATATTTTTGTACTTTTTATATTTTTATAGAAGAAAATATTCACAGATTCAAACACAAATTGTCAAATGTAACGATAATCGTTTTCAACCTCCCCGGCAGCGGCGCCAAAAGTTTGACTCGCGCAAACTCACCCCTTTTTATACATAGATAAATGTAAACATATATAAATATATAACAAGGGACAAAATCCGCGAGATCCTATAAAAACCGGAGTCAGTACTAGGTGTTTCCCGGGTCGTTATGTCCCAACGAGGCTTAGAATGAAAACTTCGAATTACGGTATGATGATTGATGTTTGATCATATAACAAGGATATGATTGGGAACAAAAGCCTAATAGATGCCAAGATGCACATAAAAATAAGCACAAAATAAGCTGGGAACAAGCAAAAAGCTAGAAATAGTAAACAATAAATACTTTTTAATACTAATACACAATTAGCTCAAATAACTTATGACAAAACAGAATAAGATAGGCTATTCTAAATAAGCAACTTTCAGCAAGCAGAATTTATCTATATTACGACAAGGAAACTCAGCAGTACTAACAACAGTTTAACAGTTTAACTACAGTACTAACTTTGAGTTAGTACTGCTAGCTTTAAGTTAGTACTGCTAGCTTACTAAAATACAATGAAACGTGAATAGCAATATAAACAAAAAAGATGTCTTAACTATCCTATAAATAAGTCTTCAAGAGTAAGAATAAGCAAATAGAATAAAATAGAATGACAAATGAGCTATAAAAGCTACAAAAATGATACATATTGAAAATACTTTGAAAAGGAAAAATAAGCTTACTCTTAAAGACAGTAAGTATATGGTTTAACACTACTCTAAAGCTAAGGAAATCTTCAAATAAGCCGAAAATAATAGCTGAAAGCTAAAATGTACCACAGTACATAACAGTTGGTATACTAATATACTACTTGGAGTTAGGTACTGCTTAGCTTTAAGTTAGTATGCTAGCTTTAAAAGGTTCCAAAAATGAACTTAGCTGTACTAATATGGGTTAGTACTGCTGTTTTTAAAATACCCTTTTATGTTATCAAAAAATCATTTTTCTTTTTATTTTAAGCTGATTTGATACTAATTTATTAAAAACAGATTATCAAATAACAAAATAAGGCATTTATAAGCAGATTTTATTCAACAATAAGCACTTAAATAAGCTGAATCATCCGACAGTTTTAACTCATAAAATAACAGTATTAACTTGGAAATGTGCATAAATAAGTCACTTTTTAACTAAAAAATAAGCATATAAGCAGTTCTGCAGTAAATAAGAAAACAATTGAGAAAGAGGAAACTTACAAACACCTCTTTGCTCAAAACAGGGTTAAACCAAGAGTTACAGCTCTAGCTTGTATAAAACAAGTTGTGTGTCCATAAGCCTATCCTAGAACTGGCTTATCATCCATAAAAGAAGCTGTGGTGTATTTGAGAGTGATTTTTGTGATTTTCTCTTAACTACTTAGCCCTTTTTTTTCTTTTACTAAAAACAGCTTATAGATAAGCTTGAGTGAGAGCTTCTTAACACATTTAGAAACACAAATCAAACATTTAAGTATACTGATTTTAAAACTGAATTTTAAAATCATTAAACTTCAAAACTTTCATTAATTCGGTAAAAAAGAGTAAGGAAGGAAAAATAAACTGCGATAAAATGCTAAAAATGATTTAAAAAATTACAATAAAATAATTAAGCTAACATAATCTAAGATTAACTCAGTTGCTAAAGGCTTTCAAAAGGCTCCTATTTATAGCGAATTAGTCTTCTATTTGGACTTGTAGCTTGTTGCTTTTCTTTTTCTGTGAGAGGCTTCATTAGGTGTTTTTGTTGTGTGAGGGACTTAACAAAAGTAATCTTAGCCATTCAATCTTTTTGTGCTTCTTTTTAAGTCATCTAAGCCATCGAAATTTCTTGGAAATGGGAGGATAGTGCCAACATGGCACTTATACAGCTGGGGGGGGGGAAATAGTGGAGTGGTTGAAATGATTTATCTAGGGTGTTGAGTGTTTTGCAGGGAGAAGGTATGGGACGACATCCCCTAGTTGTAACTGGGTTTTGTTGGGCGGGAAAAATGGGTTTTGGGAAGGTTGGCAGCTTTGGCCCCTCAACTCTTATAACCTCATTGTAAACTTTGCCCCTTTTATGATACAACTTTTAGGGGTTTGGCAGAACTGGCCCCTAAAGTTATACTTCACCCGCAATTTTCGATTTCAGCCCTTGTCTTTTTGTAACACAACTTGAGGTTTGGCAGTTTCAGTCCCTCAAGTTGTATTTTCTTCATGTGGCTGACTTTTGACTTTGACTGACTTTGGCTTCGGATTGACTTTGTCTTTTCCATCCCGTGCTTAGTTTGGTCGTTTTTGGCTTTCTTTTTGAATATCCGTTCCTGCACAATTCAAATGCAAAACATACAAATACAATGTATTTTTGGTACGTTTTTAGTCATTTAAGTCCGTTTTTAATGAAAAATGGTATGTGTAATTAAGCACATACCAATCATCGAAATGCAAAATATTTATATTATGTTCATAATACTTATGGTATCCATCATCAAATGTAGCTGTTGATTTCTCCTTATTTCCTCTATTATTATATAACACTTACGCTTTGTTGCAAAAAATATTTTATTAATCCTATGGTTACTTGACGGTGTGCTAGATTATAAAAAATCAAAAGAAACATTTAAAATTGATGCAATAATCATTGAAGGATGATATATCAAAAGTGCTTTGGTTCAATTGGTATTCATCTCCAAAAAAATTCATAAGCTTATCGAAGAGATTTTATGGATAAAATGTTAAGGGTTCGAGTCTCGGTTCCTGCCTATTTCAGTTGGTGCCCAACTAGGTCAGACTAGTTCGGGGAGCTATTTCTTGTGGGATGGACATAACCCTTAAAACTAAGGTCGAGAAATCATGGGGAGATGCAACTCTCGGTGTAATGAAATTCTGCATATGGTTGAAAAAAAGTTTTGAAAACTTCCACGAACTTGATCATAATGTACTGGTAAAACTCCAAGAATGTTGGTGGAAGGTGAATACTCATAAAATCACCCCAATTACCGGGATGGAAGACTTCGGGCGAGGGCCATATGCAAATATGAAAACTAATTAGACTATTTATTCTTCGGTTGCTCTGTGGCGAAAGATATTCAGAAGTTAATTTGTAGATGGTGGAATTTGGATGTTCATCCTTATGAGTCGTACGATGATTTGGGCTCTCTTGGTTCAAATCTATCCGTTTAGGTTCTAAGACGAAAGAGGTGTTGGAAGGCGTGTTTTACGTTTCTTTTCTGGTGGTAGCTTCCTTTGGAACTTCAGAAACTCCAATTCCTTTTAGCGTCTCCTAATCCCCCAGAAGAAAGATGCTATTTTCGACAATATTGTTTTTACGCTCTTTTTACTTGGTGTGTAGCTAGATGTATAAAAACTGTGAATTGGGTGAGTTGGCTTAAACACCTTTTTTGTTCCCTTTGTAATTTTCTGCTTCTTGCTATTGGTTCTAATAAAGTCGCCTGTTAAAAAAAAGCTGATGTCAAAAGACACTCGAGATCAAGATGTTACCACCAATTTACAACTTATATTTTTATTGAAGGATGATATGCATAACTTTGCCTCAAAATTTTCTAATATTTATGTTAGGCTAATTATTAGTATATCTAATGTTCCCATTTCCATGTTAATATATATTCTTATGATATGTTTATATGAAATAAAAAAATTGTAATAAATTAAAAGGGAAAAGGGGAGCTGATGTTTCATGAACCTAATGTGGCTGGCCTTATGTTTCATTTATTGAAATCCTATTCCATATTCTTACTTGACATAAGGCTGGTGGATTTACCTTGGATTAAGTCATTGTTTTCTAAACTTGCAAGTTATGGACACTTATATAATTCAAAGAAAAAGAAAATATCAACTTTATATTTAACTATTCAACACAATCATTAATTGGACTGCCTTCTCTTACAATCAAATCTTTTGTGGCTCCCATTTGTTATCTTGTTCATAAAATATTAATCATGGAGATTCAAAAAAATGTTACAAGTTCATTTTTCTTTCTCTATCTTCGTATTAACATATCTAGTTTTACCTATGTATGGAGCGGCATATTCTATTCTCTGAAGACGGATTTAAATCAATACAAAATAATGCTATTGATCACCAATAAGTCGTAACATTTGGGATTGTACAATATGAGAAATCATTATAACATTCTATCTTTCTTCATAAATTTTATTTCACATTTTTGCCATATTTTCTTTTACCTGTAACTACAAAACACCCATTATATATGAGGAAGCATGTACATTTTATTAATTCATGTAGTTGTTACATGAGTTGCATGTGACAAGATGGGAGGTTTTCTCTTGATTTGTAGAGGGTTTACCTTAGGTTGAAAGATAATTGTTAGATAACTACATATAAGGAGATGATGAAGTGACTATAAATAGTATTTTAAGTTGCATATTAAATTAATGGAACAAAGTTGAGGATTATGATAATTAATTAGTGTTGGTTGGGGTGGGTGGGTGGGTGGGTTTTAGAGTGGAGGATCACATGGGGGTGGGGGAGGGAGCCTTCTAATTGTCCATTAATTAAATTATTATTGTTTGGTTTAACGTTAACGGCTTAACCGCTACGGCTTTCCTGTGTTTAAGTCAACTCCATATTTACCATTAAAACTCACGTGATTCATATAACAATTATTGAAGTGAAAGAGAAATGAAACAGTTAACCCTGGGCCCTCCTCATAAAAGTTACCATGTTGGGTTTTAAGAATTTTTAATATTTGATTTCAAGCATTATACTAGTCCCTTCGTTCTAAAATTACTGTCTCCGACAAAAAACACACAATTTAAGAAAAGTGCATTTATTACTGCTTTCTGTTTCTTACTTTTTGACAGAATGACAGTTTACCCTTAGTTAATTAATTAAAGTCTTTTTAAAGTTTGTAATAATAATTTCAAATAAGGGTAATATAGTAAACTTGATCAAACGTCCTTATCTATTTTTAGTAGTGGATAATTAAATGGGGACATCCCAAAAAGAAAACGTGGACAATAAAAATGGAACGAAGAGAGTATTATTTATAGAAAAAAGTATGAACGTTTAAAATTATACTCCGTAATAGGTTAACAAGATGTTGATTGTATTAATCCAGTAGAGTTACATATTACTAGGTTTCGTTACTTAGCAGCTATTAGATTAGTAGTAATGGTGACCACACACTTCAACATCAACTCAATTTTATCTAACAGCAGCAAATGCATGATCAAATTATCGTAATAAGACGAGTGCAGTCATCATAAAAAAACATAGTCCCCTCCCCCGAACACAAATATACCTCACAAAGACGATATAAAAAAAGAAAATTTTTAAATTAACAATTTAGAGTACGGTTTTCCCAAAATGAACGACGCATTTATTATTTACAAATATATCTAACAAATGTGTATATAGCAAATTTGATGGCTCCGGTAAAGGTGTTATAATTTGTCTATATGTTGATGACATGTTGATATTTGGTACTGACCAAAATCAAGTTGATAAAACTAAGAAGTTTTTGTCATCAAAGTTTTCCATGAAAGATATGGGAGAAGCAGACGTTATTCTTGGTATTAAGATTAAACGTGAGAATAAATGGATTTATAATTTACACAATCATTACTTTTATTAAAAATGATACTAGAAATTCAATCGTGAATATTGTTCTTCGGTGAGTACTCCCATGGATCCGGTAGAAAAGCTTATGTCAAATTCAGGTAAAATTGTGGATCAGCTCGAATACTCATGAGCCATTGGTTGTTTGATGTATGCTATGACGAGCACTAGACCTGATATTGTTATGAAAGTTAGGTAGATTGAGGCAGGGTTTGATAGTAATCCTGAGGAGACATCATTGGATGCATAACAAAGGTATTTAACTACTTGAAGGGTACTATGAATTATGTTTTATCATATGATGGATATCATTCGGTGTTAGAAGGATATTCATATGCTAGCTGGATAAATCATGTTAAAGATTCATCTTCTACTAGTGGATGGGTGTTCCTTCTTGGGGGAGGTGCCATTTCATGGGCTTCCAAGAAGAAAGCATGCATCACTGGTTCTACTATGAAGTCTGAGTTTGTAGCATTGGCTGTGTATGATAAAGAAGCATAATGGCTAAGAAACTTGATACATGAGATTCTGATTTAGCCGAAACCAATAGCACCGATTTCTATCCATTGTAATAGTGCTGCCACATTGGCAAAAGCATATAGTCAAATATATAATGGTAAGTCTAGATACTTGGGTTTAAGACATAGTATGATTAGAGAGCTAATCATGAATGGTGTGATATCTATTGAGTTTGTTCGGTCACAACATAATCTAGCTGACCACTTATGAAGGTGTTAGCTAAAGACTTAGTGATTAAGTCAGTGATAGGGATGTGATTAAAGTTCATCTAGATCTACTACCTATGAGATACCCAATTCCCTTCTAATACAGCGTTAGAAGCTGAATTCAATATGGAAAGCTCACAGCTAGAGATTGGAACGCATGTATTTATCTTTCCGAGGTATGTGTTCAGACCTGCAAGTGATGGTTAGATTGAAGTTATCTTCTTAATGGTTCTTTTGAAAAAGTGCAATGCAGGGCATGATTAAAAGAAACCACCTATGTGAACATGAAGTTTTGCCGCTTCAAGAAGCTTGGACTTGGCTTCTTATATGTTCATTAATGAATTGGGACACATGGCTTGTAAAGTGTCAAGTAACGAACATTAGAGTGTTGTAGAACTTATGTGTATAGTATCTTCAGGTATTCAAATGGATTGACGGGTTTAATCGTTACGATACCCCGATTTTTGAATATTTGGAATGTGTATTATACTAGGATGAAAATTCAATTGCAAGACATTTTCATTTATGCATTTGTTTGTTTTGTTATGTTTGTTATAACATAATTGCATATATCTTTATATATGTTTTAGTAAATCAAAGATGACACTAAAATGGGGGGAGTTTGGTTTATGGTTTTAGACCGGCAAGATTTGGACTTGGACTATATTCATGTTGTTTGGTTATGTCTTGCTTAGCTATCTCGTACGGTAGTTTGACCGGATATTTGTATGGAAAACCATTACTTGGTTGGTTTTCATTGGTCTTTGAATAGATTAGCAGGGTAACTGGCGATGCCAGCGTGGGGTGCCTGTGAATTTACGGATAAAAAACAAAAAAGAAATTGATATCGATCAGGCCCAGTTCACTCATTTTTATAGGTTTCGGTCGGTTCCTTCAGGTTCGTTTTTGAACGACTTTTATTTGCTAGCCGAACGGTGACCACTCATGTTCCTGGTTGAACCCATTGGTCTGGTCTGGTTTTTAAACTATATATGTAGCAGCATATAAATTATATGATGCTTTGTGTGTTTTATTAGTTTGTATAATAACATGTACTTTTCATTTTAGGGGTGTTTTAAAAATAACATTAATTAATGTGTTTAATGGATTAATGGGTATTTTAAAAATAATATTACATGTGTTGACCGGTTAATAAGTTTATGTTTGTGCATTGGGTAATTGTATATATTGCATGAATATTAATATTTTTAAATAATGATGTGTTTTAATAAGAGTGTTAATTATGCATTAAATAGTGTATGTAATATATTTTGTTTATTTATTGTATGCATTAAAGCTTGTACACTCTGAATGTAAATTTGGATTACTTAAAAAATTAATGATGAGAGAGATATCAATTTGTTTTATAAGATAGTAAGATAAGATGAGTGGACTTTAATTGTCAACCACATATTATCTTTCATTCGATTGGTATATTATTATATATCTTTTTATTTTTATTTAAATCTTAAAAATAATATAAAACTTTTTATATTATTATTAACCCCAATATAAAAGAAAGATTATTATCCCCATCCACCCCCCCCCCCCCCCCCTCCCCCCCCCCCCCCCCCCCCCCCCCCCCCCCTACATACTTGATGAGGGAAAGAGAGGAATTTCTAGAGAGAGATTGGTTAGATGAACACTTTAGAGAGAGAAAGTAAACATGAAAGAAAAATGCATTAAGTGTATGTGTAAAATGGATAACCAAAACCCTCTCTAAGGCATGGAGAAGGTTTATATACTTCATATGGCCGGCTAATGGACATGGCTTTCATGGGCTTTCCATGGGCCTTGGACTAACTAGCCTAGTAAGTTTCCAAAAATAACTAAACGAGCTATCTTATGATATCTATGGAAGTTACTGATACTTTCTTGTTCCTAACAATTTCCCCGAAGGGAGGTCACTCCATTTTACAAAAGCTTAAACCTAGCATACTATGAAGGTCTTCTTTTTTGTGCTCACAGACTTCTTTTTCTTTTTCATTTTCCTGTGAATATGGAGTAGTGATCATTGACTTTAGGCTTGAGTTTTTTCCTTTAGCTTGACTTGTATGTGAATACGTGATCTTGAGCTTCTTGAGATCATCAACCAAGCATAATCTCATTTCGCCATCTCGTAAACTTTGCCATCTTGTAAACTTGTGACTTTTAGACCGACATGCTCATACCTTTCTTGATTTGTCAACTTGAAAAGCTTTAATATTGCATCTTTCTTGAAGTTCTTTAACTTTAACACTTCGTCACTTCAAGAAGGACGTACGGTATCAGAGTAGCGGAAGTCTTGAAACATGTACTTGAGCTTTCATGATGTCTTTATATTTGTCGGTCGGGTATGAGCATGTGGCTATGAATCATGACTCGTCAGGAATCAGCTGCACCAATCGTCGGGAGTACCTGCAGGTTTAGGTTAGTGATAATCAACAGATATGGACGAGAGTGTCTTTGTCACTTCGTCGAATACGGTTGCAATAACCACGGTTCCCCGTTGATCAGTATAAATACTGCCTGTGATCAGGTAGAATTCCGAAGAATCTCCTTGACAGGGTTTCGCAGCTGCACTAGCCGTTCTCATTACCGGAGCGTCTCAAAGCAGACAACACGGTATGAGTGAACCAGCAAGACGAAGTCTCACCGATTGAATAGAAAAATCAATTTGAAAATCAATCGACGTGTCACTTGCTAAAGTGTTTTTGTGACACATCGAGAGTGTTAATCATTTCAAAAATTCATCATCAACCGTTAATTCATTTACTGGAACAAGTTTGATTCATTTTAGAATCGCACCATCGTTTCTTTCCAGTTATCACAAGTTTGATTCATATAGAATCGCACAAGTCACCTACCAAGAGCTTGTTTGATGTTGGCTCAAGCAGGATTTCCATCGTCATTGTGAATACTTTAGTATCACTCTGATGTTCTGGCAAGATCACAAGGATAATGCGTAGGACTCTTAGGTTATTACTTGTTTTCACAGTGTGTGAATAACAAATGTATTTGAGCAGTGTCCTAGTGAGATTTATGGATGATCTATTTTGGCTCTAGACTTAATAGTGCACTTTGGTTTTAGTGATTGGAGGCTGGAGCAGACTGCCACCTTTTCAATATCAACTAACTAAGGTGTGAGAAGTTGATAGATTACGTGTAATCTCTGTGAAAAATGAAACAGAAATCTTTTTAGAGATTCTGAGTGGCTAGGGAGGGTTGTGCATTGCATCACTAGGTCCATGATGTCAGTCTTTAATGTGAGTAATCAACTTTGTGATTCTTGACAGCAAATGTATTGACCTGGTTTCTGCCTAAGTGTAAGGAGGGCTTCTTTCTTGTCACCCTTTATCTTAACTTTTCTTTTTTAATTCTTCAACCCTTTCAGCGTCTTAAGTGACTTCTATAATGTACCTTTGTTGGGTTTTGTTCTGTTCTAGTTCCTTCTCAGTCAGTACTTTTCCCTCATTCTTACTTGTACTCCTTTTTCATACCTAGAACTCTACATATCTAGTGTATCTCCCTGAGGTAGATCTCTCCCGTTCTGGCTGGATCGTGGAAACGTATACCTTTACCTAACCACCTTATAAATCTAAATAATTAAATACATGGTCGGTCTTTTGGTATCATTCACAGCCATAAAACCATTTGTACTGCACTCAACCTAAATCATCCGTGCGTTGTTTATTCGGAAAATGTTTAGCACATTAAAGGCGTGAACTTGCACTAGTGTCCTTTAAAAGTCACATCTTTTAGCCATTATATTTTATCCCATTTTGCTCCCCTTATCAAAAATATTAAAAATCTCTGATATTTTGATATCAATTGATTCAAATATAACTGCTTTCAAGGAAAAAAATGTCTAATTATTAACAAGCCGTATTAGGAACATTTTTAATGCCCCCCCCCCCCCTAAATTATGAGGGTATAATATGGTGTTTGAGTACGTTAATTTGAATTTTTTTGAATTTACTAAGAAATTCTTGAAAATTCGTACTCAAACACTATATATGCCTATATTTAATATATTCACAAGATTATGTATGAGACAGGACCTGAAAATGTTTAAACCGAAAATGACAAAGTCATTCTGTCCATGTCAGCAATCTGTAGTTCGTCTCGATAATCTCCATTTGGGAAGTTGTCTTAGCTTCCCCCCGAACCAGCAATCCATTCTTGAGTAGGTTTAAAGATTTCTTGCAAGCCGCATTAAGAAGTCTTGATGTAAAAAGCCCAAATATCCGAAGTACACAATTAAATCAAAACCATAACACCAAAGTCAATTAAGTCTCAGATGTCCGCATTTCGCCTTACATGATATTGATGATATAAATTGTAACACCAAAGTCAACTAAGTCTCGTATGTCATAATTATTCCCTCTAAGTAGTCAAAATGATAACACCTAAGTCAACTAAGTCCCAAATGTACACATTTCTTCCTGCAGAATACTGACTAGCTTAAGGAATCATCATACTTATCAAACCTATGTGTACCTCTTTTGTCACACTAATTGCTACATCTTTAAAAAATATGCTTAGTGATAACCGTTTGAGGAAGCATTTCTTGATTAGTAACCATCTTCTCCACGTTTTGAATGAATCTTCTTACAACACTTCCCCTGGTATTCTTCAAATGATGTTACTAAAAAATAACAAGGAGATCTTTCCCCCTTGTGATGTAATAGTGCACCCAAAAGTTAACAAGGTTAAAACTAATAATTTTCTCTGTGTTATGACTTTTTTGTCTTCTCGATTGACCTAAAAATAGGATTAAGGTATGAATTCTATCACCTGTACTCATTATGTTCTTTTCTAGTGTATTCCTTCCCCCTTGCTGGTTTCGATACCTCGGAATCAGCAAAACCTTGTACGCACAAATACTTGAGATCGTGTTTGAAGAACTAATAAGCTTAAATCTATTCCGTGAGAATCAACTTCAAGGCATTTAAAACTATAAAACTATTTCCAAGCATTCCTAAGTCTTTTACAAACTATGAGGGGTTGGCAATATTGATCGTCTGTAGTTTAAAGCCTGAATTCACTAAGTCTCAAATTGTAAATAAGTCCATAAAGTTTTAAACACGTGACATCTAAAGCTTGTGTAGTTAAAATCCATTAACTCCCCTTAAATATGATCCGTTATTATTAAAAACTTTATCCATTGAATCCGTGACTTATTTTGAAAGACCGTTTTAAAAGATTATTTGATGACGATTTCTCCCCCTCAAATAATGACCCGTTTTCTATTTAAAGAGTTGTTGTCATTGTTTGAGTGGTCGAATTATCTTTGAAAAATCTTTTTGTGATTACTGAAAACACTGATTCATTATGAAGACAACTTTTTACCAATAAAAATAAGATTTCTCTTATTTTAACACATAAGCGCACTGACACGTACACTTATGGTAATATAGGAAGCACGGGTTGTGTTGCAAAGTAAACACAAGCCTTTGCATGGTCATAAAGTAGACCATGCCCGAGAATAAATTCTTATTGGGAGGTCAAGTTTCCTTTTTGATGGAATACTTGCCTTTAAGATGATGACCGGGTTGCTATCTGAAATAATAGCAATCCATTTGGAATGTTTTGAATACATTTGGAACTTCTGCTCAAACTTCATTTACAGGCTCGTATCATTATTGAATGACATTTCTAAGACCGTAAATGTTATCGATTTTTAGAAGACATGCCATTATTACCTCTTTTTATATTTTCTCATTTTTTAATTTTTTCTTTGGTTTTTAAAATTTTATATTTTTGTATTTTGTTTTTATAAAAATTTTGAAAAATGAAAAATCTTTTTGGTTTTTATGGTTTTAAAATATATACATATTATACAGGATATTTGAATAGGTACCACTACTATTCATCAACTTCATCTGCCAATTGTTTCAGAGTCTCCAGCGTAAAACTTTGCATTCCCAGCTTGTTGATCAGAAATTCATTTCTTTCTCGGCCAAGAGCTTTAGTGAAGATGTCTGCCAGTTGATACTCCGTATTGACAAAGTAAAGTTCGATCACCCCATTCTCAACATGCTCCTTGATAAAGTGAAATCTGATGTCTATATGCTTGGATCTGGAAAGTTGAACGTTGTTGCGGCATAAGGAAATAGCACTTTTGTTATCACAGTACATTGGAATTTTATTGAATCCAAAGCCATAGTCGGTAAGCTGTGATCTCATCCAAAGGATTTGAGCACAACAGCCGGACAAAGCAATATATTCAGCTTTCGTACTGGATATTGCAGCGCTTTTTTGCCTTTTAGATGACCAGCTAACAAGTCTATCACCTAAAAGTTGCATACTACCAGAAGTGCTACGGCGTGTATCATGACAACCAGCATGATCCGCATCTGCAAATGCTGTTAGAGCAATCAAAGAATCTCTCGGATACCATAGTCCCTGATGTACGGTTCCTTTTAGATACCAAAA
Organism: Tanacetum coccineum; assembly: GCA_026074375.1. Classification (NCBI taxonomy): domain Eukaryota; kingdom Viridiplantae; phylum Streptophyta; class Magnoliopsida; order Asterales; family Asteraceae; genus Tanacetum; species Tanacetum coccineum. Next base: position 57,962 of record BQNB010006992.1, on the reverse strand, counting down.
GATCCTTTTTACCACATTTAAGTGCTTTTCGGTAGGCCGAGCCTGATACCGGGCACACATGCGTATAGTAAATTGTAGGTCAGGTCTATTAGCTGTAAGATAAAGGAGGATGCCAATCATACCACGATAGTGTGATGGATCTACGGCTTTCCCTTCTTTATCCTCATCCAGTTTGGATTTCTCCACCATTGGAGTATCCACTGGGTCACAACAGTCAAAACCGTATTTCTTTAAAGATTCAAGGGCATATTTTGACTGGGTAATAAAGATGCCTCTAGGACTTTGAGAAATCTATAATCATAAGAAAAATGAGATTTTGCCCATCATTGACATCTTAAATTTTGAACACATGATTTTAGCAAATAGGTCACAAAGTTCAGGTGTAGAAGCAACAAAGATAATATCATCCACATATATTTGTATCAGAAGTAATTCCTTGCCGTCTCTGCGGATGAACAATGTAGGATCCACTGAACCTTTAGAGAAGTCTTGGGATATCAGGAAGGAAGACAACATATCATACCACGTGCGTGGAGCTTGTTTCAACCCATAAAGAGATTTTTAAGCTTGTACACGTGATTGGGGTTATCTTTATCCACAAATCCATCCGGCTGGCTAACATAAACCTCTTCCCGCGGATTACCATTCAAAAACGCAGTCTTCACATCCATTTGGTAGACGACCATGTTCATATGAGCAGCAAACGCAAGAAAAATCCTTATAGCCTCTAATCTTGCAACCAGAGAAAAAGACTCTTCAAAATCGATTCCCTCCTCTTGACGATAACTACGGGCTACTAATCGAGTTTGTTCTTCAAAATTCCTCCCAGTTCGTCTAGTTTCACTTTGTAGATCTACTTTAAAGTAATCACCATAACTTTGTCTAGTCGGGGTATGAGCTCCCATACTTCAAGTCGTTCGAACTCATTAAGTTCTTCTTGCATTGCTTCAATCCAACAGGCTTGAGTCAAAGCATCTTTATACATCTTGGGTTCAACAGCAGTGAGGAAAGCATCGTAGTAACAGAAAAGAGCTTGCTCATGTAATTGCAGCTGAGTGGAAACTGGACTTGCGAGTTCACTGATTATTTTTTCAAGTAGATGATCCTTAGGCCATTCGCTATTGTGTTCATAAATTTGGTGATCAGGGTGTATAATTGTATGAATATAATCCAATGATGAAGATTGATCAGAGGGGATTTTTGGAATTGCAACACCAAAGTACGGGCCATTACCCATATGTGCAACTTCAATATCATGATTACCTACTTCAACATCGTTCGGAATGACGGGAGGTTCGATTTCGGGTGTTGTTTGAGAAATACTTGGAGATGGTGCATCTTGGTCAACTGTAGTTGATGAAGGTGAACCGGTTGAGTCAGCAAGAACTGGAGCAATTACTTCATTAATTGGAGCAACAACTTCAGGAGCTGGATGATCAACACTAGGTGAAGGATTGAGAAATTCATCGAACAACAGTTGAAACAACATATCCCAATTAGTTCGCGAAGGTGGTACAAACGGTGTTGAAGGATGAGGGTTTGGCACGAGTCCTAAACTGATTGTTACAGGAGTCATTTTTTGAAGTGCAGGTCCTGAACTGCTGTGTTCAGAAGCCATTGCAATCAGCTCATCAAAGTCAACGTGAATGGTTTCAATTATTCGTCTGGTACGTCTGTTGTAAATCCGGAATGCTTTCTTCGTGGGTGCATAGCCAATGAAAATACCTATATCGGCCTTCGGTTGTAACTTGCCCAAGTTCTCGCTATCATTCGTTGGGTAGCAGAGTGCACCAAACACATGAAGATACGATAGGTCGGGAGGTTTGTTGTGCAGAAGCTCGTATGGTGTTTTACCGTGTCGACGGCGTATCATGGAACGATTTTGGGTATAACAGGCTGTAGCAACCGCTTCGGCCCATAGAAATAAAGGAGCTTTTGCATAAATTAACATAGTGCGGGCTGCTTCAATTAGCGTACGATTTCGTCTTTCAACAACACCGTTTTGCTGTGGAGAGCGGGCAACAGATGTTTCATGAGAGATGTCAACCTTCTCATAATATTCACACAATGTCTGATTAACAAACTCAGTTCCATTATCTGTTCTGATGCGTCGGACGGTTTCCTTAAGTCGTACTTGGATCATCTTTAAAAAATTGATAATAAAAGCTAGAGCTTCATCTTTTGATCGCAAGCATTTTACCCATGTAAATCGAGAGTAATTGTCGACAATAACAAGAATTGTAAAACCCACATGAAAATACCATGAAATTTAAAATTTTAAATAAATAGTAAATCACGACAAGTAAACGTATGTAATTAATATCACGACAAGTCAACACATGAAATTTAAAATTCATGAATACACGAATACACGGGAACACTAAATATAAAACCTAAAATCAGAACAAGTGCAAAATTACCAAAATGCCCCTAATGTCAGAAAATCTAATAAAAGCATGAATAAAATTCAATCAAGTGTTATAAATTATAAAGTACATCATGTGACAAGTATAAAATTTATATAAGATTAAAATATCTTATATTATGCAAGAAAAATAATTATTTCTTATATTTATGCATTTTGCTGAAATTAATATAAGTTAATTACTTATATTATACAATTAAAATATAAAATAAAATAGGGAAATTATGAAATATTTTAGGCAAAATAAAATATGATTTTATACTTTAAAAATACCCAAAAACTCGGCATATTAGCTGTATATCTTTTTATATACATTATTTTCATTTGTAAATATCTTAAAAACCATTTCCAAAACCCTAAACAATTAAAGTGGCGGCTCCAAAATTTTTCACAGCAAGGGACGAATTTTCTAGGGTTCTTGGGAGTACAAGGGAGCTAAGAAAATTATTGGTGCATTGGTTTGAAGCTTGATTTGATTTATGGTGCTCAATTGACTCGAAAATCCTTCATAAATTCATAAAATCATCCATAATTATTCAAGGTATTTTTATAACTCATTTTACATTATATAGATCTGATATGTTCATAAGAAAAATTACCATGCATGTTATTTTGATTTATTAAGCTTAAACATGATCTAAACCCTAAATAATTGCAAGAATTATATTCGGCTCTAAATAAATTTATACTTTCGATTTTATAATTTTTATGACTTTTATATATCATGTATGAACCAGATAAATTGTTAGAAAAATTGTATAAAAGATTTAGATAATTATTGTGGAATTTTCAATTCTTGCCGATTTTGAATTATGAAGGAAATGAAGAAATAAATTGGAAAATGAATTAGGGTTAGGGTTTTTATATTTTTCCCAGGTCCAATGCATGCTAATGAATGTATAAAAATTATGTAATTATTGGGGGAAAATTTAATTCGGGTTTTATGCATTTAATTGCTTACCAATTTGTGTATTTAAAATACAAGGACTTGTTTTGTAATTTCTGAAACTATGGGGACTGTTTAAGACATGTTAATATAATTTTTATAATCTGAGAAAAATAAGTTTGGGGGTAGAAAATGTCATTTTGATATTATTTTGGATTAAAAGTGATTAATTATGCATATTATGTAATTAGAAATTAATTAAATAAAATAAAGGGACTAAACTTGTAAATTCTGGAAAGTGTAAGGTCTGGTCAATAATTATTGTATAAGATCTGAATTTATCATATTTAAACCCATGAGGACTTGTTGTGTAATTTTGGATAATTAAAGATATTGTTTAATTAATTAAATAAATAAAAGGACTAAATATGTAAATCATGTAAAATTGAGGATTTGACTTGTAAATACAGAAAATGGAAGGTATAAGCTGAATAAAATATGAAACTTTGATATTTACACTTTACACCTTGTAAGTTGTTGATTTTGCATGTTAAACCCTAAAATACGGGAAGTTGTCATATTAAACCCTAAACTTACAAAATTAATATGTTAAGTTCCTAAAATTTCAAAATACTTTATAGGACCTAAAATGATGAATATGCTATTTATGGAAACCTGCTATTTATGGAAACCTGCCATTTATGGAAACCTGTTATTTATGGAAACTTGCTAAATAAGGAAAGTTCTATTTTTGGAAAGTACCTAGTATAACAAGATACTAATCAAGAAAGATATTAATCATGGAATGTGCTAATCATGGAATGTGCTAATCAAGAAAGATACTAATCATGGAATACAATGATCCAAGAAACATACAAGCATACCAATCAAGGAAAGTTACCAAGAATAGAAAGCTGCCAAAAATAGAAAGTTACTAAAAATGGAAAGAAACTTAAATCATGCACAAGTAACTTATACAAGCTCTTTATCATGTAGATCACGTGAAGCAGGAGTAGCATCCATTCTTCTTCCCACCTCTTTCATTACTTGCTGGACTTAAGGTACGGATATTCCGTCCTTTCAGTAAGGACATTCCTTCTATTCATGATTCATTCCCCAGAACTGCTATGCTTCCCCATTTCTATGTTTTGCCATGATTTATTCCATGTTTATTTTATAACCCACTGCCCGAGCTATATATATGCATGACCATGATTTATGTGACTTACCACCTAGTTATGGAGGTACCATGACCATGACACTTGAGGCACCTGTGTCATGACTCTTTCGCGTTGAGAGTGATTTCACGCGGCGTCCCTTTTCATGTTACTTATTTATAATTCATGTCTGGCCATTATTATTCGGGGCGTATGGGTGCATCCTAGTTTACATGTTTATACGTTTCATGGTGATTGGTTGGTGTGTGCTCTACATCCCATCACATTGGAGTTGATCCCTCCACCCATTTATTATAAGAGGTCACCCCTCTAGTACATGTTGAGGCATCCCCTCTAATCCATACATGTATGCAAGTTATTATTATATTGACATGTACGATTATATGAGCTCGTGGGCAAATCCTTATTATTATGTTATGCTACCTATGATATTCCATTATACCTTCATATCATATCAACCATGCTTTACATGTTCATTTCTATTCCTCATGACATCTTTTACTCCATATTATCCATGTTTACATGTTTCACACTTAGTTCCTCACGATGTATTTTCCTCAGTTTCCCTCATGACAATTATGACATTTCATGATATTTCTTACCTCATAATATCCAGACTTTACATATTACCACTTTCCTCATAACTCTTATGTATGTTCCATGATACTCACTTACCTCTATATCTCCCTATGACTTTATGATTTACAGAAATGTCTTTCTCCTCAGTTTACCCATGCTTTGCTTGTTCCATAGTTTTCCCTATGAATTACCCTTCAGTTTCTCCACAACACATATGATATCACACGACATCTTGTACCCATGTTAATCACGTTTTCCTATGTTACTTTTCTCTCATGACTTATCTTACAGATTCTCTCACGACACTGACGATTCATATTCCGCTGCTTCATGTTTATTTATTCATGATCTATACTTATCTTTACTGTATTATTTTATCCGTTCACTGAGCAATTGTGCTCAGCCGTATTTCTTTTCATGTTTCTTACGGCAGGTACTTGGCGATGGGATTTTGGGCAAAAGAGTTAAGCTTAGGATGAGAGCTACCTTTAGATTACTTTCTTTTCATTTATGTACAGTCATTTATGAAGGGGACCGATGTTTGATTCCGGTTTCCCGCTTGTAGGTTTGTATGCCTTTATTGTGCTTTGATATGACACCATGATTATGATGTTTCGGCCTCCTTCTCAGGAGAGGGCCTTTCAATTATTGTAATAGAGGCCAGGGTTCGACCTGTAGGCTCTAAATCATGACCTGTGAGGATTGGGTAGACACTAGGCTATTCCATGATCGACAAACATTCTTTTCACATTTTGATCCTCAAAACCGTTTAAATCGTTATCTTACCTTCGATGATATCAGATGGCTATCCCTCGTACCGATATTGAACTCATTACGGCCATTCAAGCAGCCGTACAAGCCATGCTCCCTCATATTCGTGAATAGATTCGCGAAGAATTTCGGGATGGTATTGAACCGTTTAATGATTCAGGTGAGAATCCTCCACCGGTCACTATCCACACGTAGCTTGAGCGCTTTAACAAGCAAAATCCCCATTCATTCGATAATGCGACAGCTCCTAAAGACGCAGAGAATCGGATATCTCACTTAGAGGAGATTTTAATGTTTTCAAGACAAGGTTGGCTGTGTATAAGTTTGAAGGCGACGACTTAGATTGGTGGAAGGCCTATGAGCAGACTAAGAAATTCCGTTGGAGTTTTCACAAATCTACCCTCGACCATCTCATGTGCATACCGTTCATCGATATTGCTCAGTTTGCTGATGTTGCTCACAACTTGGAAATTCTACATGACAAGGAGGATGATGATGGGTCCGAGCAATCAGGGAAGAAGTAAAAATTTCAACAAATTAAAAGTTGCGACCTTATTCCATGACTTCACCATATTCCATGTCCTTACTCCCTTATCTTACAGATCATACATCACGCGACCATTATTTCTGATATAAGAATGGAGACTGGTAGCAACCAGCCACCCAGCAAAGTAATGTTCAGAGTCACGATCAGAATAACAACCGTCATGGACATGACATGCAAAACGGTAGTGACAACCACCGAAATAACAACCAATACTCTGGGAATAATGACAAATTCCTTTTTAAAATTCTTTAAATCTTCACCCGCTTGGTAACACGATCCTAGCATCGAGACGATAACAAAAACTCCGTTAATGGACGCGGCCAGAGGAACAGGAGTCAGCAGTCTAACCGACCTGTTGATTCTGATACTTTACAAGTTTATTTTTCCTTACTTCTCAAGACTCAGGTCTTATGTATATCTCCTAAATCAGATTCCCAGTAATCCAGGGTATTCCTTAAGAGTTGTACCATCCTGTTTATGATAAATGTGGCCGTAGAGACTCAGGAGAGTGTCGTCATGCTGCCAGAAATTGCTTCAAGTATGGCCAGACTGGCCACCTCCAGCAAGATGGCAAGAAGGACACTGCGGCAAGTACATCTGGTCACGCTGACAAGGAAACCAGATACATCCGGTCGTGTCTTTGCAATTAAGCAGAATCAGACCACTGATATCTCAGGTACCATCACTGACGCATCACCTATCTTGGAACTGCAGTGTTTGTTTTAACTGATACGGTTATGACGCATCCTATTACATCTACCACGTTTATCTCATATATCACAGTGACACCTACATTTTCCGACCATGTATCATGTATAACCAAACCCATGAAAAACTTCGCTCATAATATCCATGTGTATAGAAGTCTTTATCTACTGGTGATGACAAGATTCGTTCTATTAACGCACTTTCTCTAAACATGTGCGTATTTCATGTGATTCTAACTATAGACTGTGTAAAGGCGCACCTCGTTACATTTAGCTATCACTCATATCGTATTATGTTCATGTGATATTCATACTTTTGAATTCATCTATCATGGTTTCCGACCGGGAAAGTATGAGAAAATCATTTCTGTTATATAAAATTCATTTCTACTTTACAAACACGTACCTTACTATCTCATGGCTGCGAAAGTTTTCTAACTACCATTCATGACACGACTTCTCACATTCCTTCTATTCATGTCGCGTTTCTTCTATTCATGGTCAGCCGATTATTTCTGAATTCCGGATATGTTTCCAAAAGAACTTCCAGGAATATCTTCTATCCGCGACGTCGAGTACGACATTGAGTTGCTTCCGGAGCAAAGCCTATTGCAGAAACTCCTTATCGCATATCCCCAGTTAAGTAGTAGGAGTTAAAGGATAAAGTTGCAAGAGTTGTTAGGACAAGGTTTTATTCGCCCAAATGTATCACCATGGGACGCATCAGTTCTGTTTGTCAAGAAGAAGGACGGTAGCATGAGATTATAATCGACTACCGTAAATTGAACAAGATCATCATCCGTCATCGTTATTTTCCCCTCACGTCTCGATAATTATTTGATCAATTCTAGGGTGCTAAGCACTTTTCCAAGATTGAATTACGACCTGGTTATCATCATTTATGAGTAAAAGAGCAGGATGTTTCCAAGACTGCATTTCACACACATTATGGTCTTTATAAATTCTTGATCTTACCCATGTTTCAGCGGTATTTATGGAGTCGATAAATCGAATTTTCATAAATTCTTAGACAAGTTCGTCATCGTGCTCATTGATGACATTCTGATCTTCTCCAAATCTAATAAGGAACACGAGGACCAACTTTGCACTGTTATACATATTTTACGGCAAGAGAAATTGTATGCCAAGTTTTCTAAGTGCAAGTTCTGGTTGAGTAAAGTGGTACTCCTAGGTCATGTTGTTCCAGCAGAAGGAATTGCTATGGATCCGGCGAAAGTTGAGGCTGTCACTAAATGGCCAAGACCGACGTCTGAGACCGAAGCACACAGTTTTCTGAAGTTAGCTGGTCATTATCACAAAGTTGTTGAAGTTTTCTCACTGTTAGCCCTACCCTTGACTAAACTTACGCGAAAGGATGAGAAGTTGTATGGACCAAAGAGCGAGAGAAGATCTTTGAAGAACGTAAGCAACGTTTAATTTCCACGCCTATTCTTACTCTTCCATCTGATTCAGATGGATTTCATATTTTCAGAAATGATTCCTTAATAAGGACAATTAATTGTACACTCATGCAACATGGGGAAGAAATTTCCTATGTTTCACGTCAGCTAAAGCCCTAAAAGATGAGCCATCATACTCATGATCTGGAAACTAGAAACTGTTGTTTTCCCACCCAAGGTTTGGAGATACTATTCCTATGGCAAGTCATGTGACACGTTACCGATCATAAGAGCCCAAATGTTTCTTTATTATTATTCGAACAATCTGTTCATTTTCTTCCAAATTGTCAAGATTATTCTGATAATAAAATTGCAAGAATATTCCAGCAGGAGATCGTGCGACTACACGGTACGCCGTCAGCGATTGTATCCGATAAGGATCCACGTTTCACGTTTCGTATTCTGGAAACTCATGCTCGTCAGGAAGGTTATACCAACAAGCTTAGTAGACCATTAAAATTTACAGCCAAATTATCTTGTTTCCTTGAAAGTATCGCCTACGAGTGGAGGCAGACGTTTTGGTATCACGGACAAGTTTTGTTTCATCAGGCCATTCGAAATTCTCGATCGCGTCGTGAGATTTCTTATTGTTTGACGTTATCTCCTCAGCTATCACACGTTCATGATGTATTTCACGTGTTTTGTTCAGAAGTCACGAGTATCATTCCTTCCACGTTATCTCTTATCCACACGATCAGATTCGTGAGGACTTATCTCACCTTAATGAACCAGAATCTATTCTAAATTGTCAAGACATAGTCATGAGGAATAAGACGATATCTTTTTGTCAAGATTTCTTGGAGGAACCATTCTTCTTTTCAGTCGTATCATGTTTCTAATTCGAGGACGAATTATTCTTTTAAGAGGGGGAGAGTTGTAAAACCCACATGAAAATACCATGAAATTTAAAATTTTAAATAAATAGTAAATCACGACAAGTAAACGTATGTAATTAATATCACGACAAGTCAACACATGAAATTTAAAATTCATGAATACACGAATACACGGGAACACTAAATATAAAACCTAAAATCAGAACAAGTGCAAAATTACCAAAATGCCCCTAATGTCAGAAAATCTAATAAAAGCATGAATAAAATTCAATCAAGTGTTATAAATTATAAAGTACATCATGTGACAAGTATAAAATTTATATAAGATTAAAATATCTTATATTATGCAAGAAAAATAATTATTTCTTATATTTATGCATTTTGCTGAAATTAATATAAGTTAATTACTTATATTATACAATTAAAATATAAAATAAAATAGGGAAATTATGAAATATTTTAGGCAAAATAAAATATGATTTTATACTTTAAAAATACCCAAAAACTCGGCATATTAGCTGTATATCTTTTTATATACATTATTTTCATTTGTAAATATCTTAAAAACCATTTCCAAAACCCTAAACAATTAAAGTGGCGGCTCCAAAATTTTTCACAGCAAGGGACGAATTTTCTAGGGTTCTTGGGAGTACAAGGGAGCTAAGAAAATTATTGGTGCATTGGTTTGAAGCTTGATTTGATTTATGGTGCTCAATTGACTCGAAAATCCTTCATAAATTCATAAAATCATCCATAATTATTCAAGGTATTTTTATAACTCATTTTACATTATATAGATCTGATATGTTCATAAGAAAAATTACCATGCATGTTATTTTGATTTATTAAGCTTAAACATGATCTAAACCCTAAATAATTGCAAGAATTATATTCGGCTCTAAATAAATTTATACTTTCGATTTTATAATTTTTATGACTTTTATATATCATGTATGAACCAGATAAATTGTTAGAAAAATTGTATAAAAGATTTAGATAATTATTGTGGAATTTTCAATTCTTGCCGATTTTGAATTATGAAGGAAATGAAGAAATAAATTGGAAAATGAATTAGGGTTAGGGTTTTTATATTTTTCCCAGGTCCAATGCATGCTAATGAATGTATAAAAATTATGTAATTATTGGGGGAAAATTTAATTCGGGTTTTATGCATTTAATTGCTTACCAATTTGTGTATTTAAAATACAAGGACTTGTTTTGTAAATTATGAAATTATGGGGACTGTTTATGACATGTTAATATATTTGTTATAATCTGAGAAAAATAAATTGGGGGTAGAAAATGTCATTTTGATATTATTTTGGATTAAAAGTGATTAATTATGCATATTATGTAAATAGAAATTAATTAATTAAAGTAGAGGGACTAAACTTGTAAATTCTGGAAAGTGTAAGGTTTGGACAGTAATTAAAGTATAAGATCTAAATTTTCCAAATTTGAAGCTATAAGGACTTGTTTTGTAATTATGGATAATTAAAGATATAGTTTAATTAAATAAATGAAATACAAGGACTAAATATGTAAATCATGTAAAATTGAGGGTTTGACTTGTAAATACAGAAAATGGAAGGTATAAGCTGAATAAAATATGAAACTTTGATATTTACACTTTACACCTTGTAAGTTGTTGATTTTGCATGTTAAACCCTAAAATACGGGAAGTTGTCATATTAAACTCTAAACTTACAAAATTGATATGTTAAGTTCCTAAATTATTCAAAATACTTTATAGGACCTAAAATGATGAATATGCTATTTATGGAAACCTGCTATTTATGGAAACCTGCTATTTATAGAAACCTGCTATTTATGGAAACTTGCTAAATAAGGAAAGTTCTATTTTTGGAAAGTACCTAGTATAACAAGATACTAATCAAGAAAGATATTAATCATGGAATGTGCTAATCATGGAATGTGCTAATCAAGAAAGATACTAATCATGGAATACAATGATCAAAGAAACATACAAGCATACCAATCAAGGAAAGTTACCAAGAATAGAAAGCTGCCAAAAATAGAAAGTTACTAAAAATGGAAAGAAACTTAAATCATGCACAAGTAACTTATACAAGCTCTTTAACATGTAGATCACGTGAAGCAGGAGTAGCTTCCATTCTTCTTACCACCTCTTTCATTACTTGCTGGACTTAAGGTACGGATATTCCGTCCTTTCAGTAAGGACATTCCTTCTATTCATGATTCATTCCCCAGAACTGCTATGCTTCCCCATTTCTATGTTTTGCCATGATTTATTCCATGTTTATTTTATAACCCACTGCCCGAGCTATATATATGCATGACCATGATTTATGTGACTTACCACCTAGTTATGGAGGTACCATGACCATGACACTTGAGGCACCTGTGTCATGACTCTTTCGCGTTGAGAGTGATTTCACGCGGCGTCCCTTTTCATGTTACTTATTTATAATTCATGTCTGGCCATTATTATTCGGGGCGTATGGGTGCATCCTAGTTTACATGTTTATACGTTTCATGGTGATTGGTTGGTGTGTGCTCTACATCCCATCACATTGGAGTTGATCCCTCCACCCATTTATTATAAGAGGTCACCCCTCTAGTACATGTTGAGGCATCCCCTCTAATCCATACATGTATGCAAGTTATTATTATATTGACATGTACGATTATATGAGCTCGTGGGCAAATCCTTATTATTATGTTATGCTACCTATGATATTCCATTATACCTTCATATCATATCAACCATGCTTTACATGTTCATTTCTATTCCTCATGACATCTTTTACTCCATATTATCCATGTTTACATGTTTCACACTTAGTTCCTCACGATGTATTTTCCTCAGTTTCCCTCATGACAATTATGACATTTCATGATATTTCTTACCTCATAATATCCAGACTTTACATATTACCACTTTCCTCATAACTCTTATGTATGTTCCATGATACTCACTTACCTCTATATCTCCCTATGACTTTATGATTTACAGAAATGTCTTTCTCCTCAGTTTACCCATGCTTTGCTTGTTCCATAGTTTTCCCTATGAATTACCCTTCAGTTTCTCCACAACACATATGATATCACACGACATCTTGTACCCATGTTAATCACGTTTTCCTATGTTACTTTTCTCTCATGACTTATCTTACAGATTCTCTCACGACACTGACGATTCATATTCCGCTGCTTCATGTTTATTTATTCATGATCTATACTTATCTTTACTGTATTATTTTATCCGTTCACTGAGCAATTGTGCTCAGCCGTATTTCTTTTCATGTTTCTTACGGCAGGTACTTGGCGATGGGATTTTGGGCAAAAGAGTTAAGCTTAGGATGAGAGCTACCTTTAGATTACTTTCTTTTCATTTATGTACAGTCATTTTATGAAGGGGACCGATGTTTGATTCCGGTTTCCCGCTTGTAGGTTTGTATGCCTTTATTGTGCTTTGATATGACACCATGATTATGATGTTTCGGCCTCCTTCTCAGAGAGGGGCGTTACAATTATGGTATCAGAGCCCAGGCTGCGACCTGTAGGCTCTAAATCATGACCTGTGAGGATTGGGTAGACACTAGGCTATTCCATGATCGACAAGAGATTACCAAGTTACCCTTGATAAAATTCACTCTCAAAAATATATATAAATATAATAAATATATACGTATATAAAACCGGGCAATTATGATCACCCGGGACGTTTATCCCCAATGACTAGTGAAAATTGAAAACCACGTTTGGTCCGGATCCTGATTTTGAAAAGAACAAAGATATTTTGGATTACTACGACATTAAGAAGCACACATAAGTGACAATTAGTCAAATAAACAAATTTTAAATACTAAAAAATTAACTAAAATTTTTTACTAGATAAAAAAATTTCCGAAGATTATTAAAAACAAAAACCCTAATTTTTATTCTTTAGATAAAAAAGTTAATTAAACTAATTAAAAATCAAACCTAAATACTACTTTTAAATAATAAACTTAATGAAAAACTTAAAAAAGGTGCGCAAAGATCTAATGGGGGCAAAAACTAAGAATCTAACAGGGGGAAACTAACAAACTAACGGAGGGACTAACTGAAAAACAATTAAAATCGAAAATTACACTTTCTACCCTGAGAATCTATCCCTACAACAAACTAATCCAATAAGCATTCAAATTTTAAAGAGCTTAAAATGAAAAAACTAAAGAAGCAAAGTTGAAAAGGAAGACAGGGGGAGCAAGATTAATAAAGGCTACTTGGGTTGAAACTTACATATAAGCTCTCAAAGAGCTTATCTATAAGCTGTTACAGAAAGAAGGGCTTATCCCTTGGTTTTAGAAAATAAGCTATAGAAAACTCAAAACTAGATCAAAATGAAAAAAGGAAAGAAGTTCTAAAGAGCTTATGATATGCTTAATCTATAAATGAAAAGAAATTAAAGCTTAAACTACTTTTATGCTACTGAAATTGATCATGAAATAAGCAAACTCAGGAAATAAGCAAAGAAACTCAAGATCCAAGCAAGATAAAAACTTTATTAAGCTAAATTAGACTCTAAAACTTTGAAGACTTATTAAACTACCTATAAGCTATCTAATTAAGCTGGAAAATCTAGACCCATAAGCTAAATTAACAAATTTAAATCCTTAAGGACTCTAAGTACTGTTTTTGGAGTTCTAGGTTTTTTAGACTTTTGACAGTCTAAATTTAACAAGAAAATAAGCTAGAAATTGCAATAAAACTTAAAATGTATAAACAATATAAAAACTTAAATCCTACTGAATTTAAAAAGCTAACTCATAAAATTACTGCTCTACATTAGCTGATAACACAGCAGTACAACTGAGGTTAGTACTGCTAGTGAAAAAAATTGTAACAGTACTTTCAAGTGAAAGTACTTGCAGATGCAATTTGACTTATAAGAAAAATTAAGGCTATGAAATAAACTAGAAAATGAAAACTAATGTCGTAAAATCATAGAGCAATAGACAAAACTTAATCCTACTTGAATTCATAGCTTAAATCTAAGCTGTGCAGTTACTAACTTTGAAAGCAGTAACTAACTTGAAAAGTTAGTACTGGGTAGTGTAAAGGTCAGCAGTATGAACTTATGTAAATACTGTTAGCACAATTAAGATTACACTAAACCAGAACACACCTTTCCATATGCACAGAGTTTGTAGAAAAGCTTATAAGAGAAATCTAATGAACAACTACAAATACCAGATAAAAACTACTTAAAACAAACTTAGCATTCATGATAAACAATCTTGAAAAAAGTAAAAATTCCTAAGATCTTAACTAAATAAACTAATGTTTTTGGATTTTATGAGTTTTTAAGACTGAAATTAGCATAACTAAGATACTATATACTATCGTAACAAATAAAGATGAAGACAAACAACTAATAAGTAATATAAGAGACATTTAAACACTAATAACAGAAAGTAAGCAAATAACAGATCTAAACATAGCAAGCAATAATATCAATATTTAAAACTAGAATTTAAAGGAAACTGAAAGAGAAACTTACAAACTCCTCTAGCTAAACAAGAGGACCAATTAAGGCAGCTACAAGCTCTCTAGCTTATGAATAAGCTAGAGTATAAGTCCTTGGGATCTCTTCCAAGGTAAGATCCCCTTCCAAAAGCTTAGATACAATAAGATCCATAATAGGTTTAACTGATTTAAGGTTTAGATAAGGTTAATACTGAATTCAAACAGCTCTATTTCAGCTTATAGACTGAAAGAGCTTTTGAGTAGCTTATTAGCTTATGAGACAATATGGCTTATTAAGAGAGCTTATGACTTTAAATGAGAGCTTAGAAAACGGAATTTAAAACATTAAAAACTGAATTTCATTAACTGAAAAAGCTGATTACATTACTTGAAAAAAAGAAAATTACATAAAATAAAAACACGAATTTAAGCTAAACAAAATTACTAAAAACTAGATAAAAAGAAAAGACTAGATTCCATGTGTGTGAGAAGTGAGGCCTATTTATAGTGCCAAGCTGAAGCTTCTAGGACCTCTGCCTTGCTCACCAAACTTTTAATCTCTGCCATTCATTTAATCAATCATTTGATCATCAATTGTGGCCGTTTGATCAAGATGTGGACACCTGAGGATTGCCAGCGTGGCATTCTTTGATGTGACGTTTGTGCTTCTTTTGTGAGTGAGTTTAGCACAAAACCCACCACTATTTGTGCTTCTTTACTTGATGATGTGGCTCTTCTTTAATGAATCCTTTGATTAAAGACTGATTTGACCCTGGGTTTGTGATGTAGACCTCTTGAATTGACTTAATCACCCTCTAATTTTTATTTGCCCCTTGTTTTACCACGGCAGTGAAATGAAGAAGACAATGAATAGTAAATGTGGTTTCCCGCCTATTCTTCGACACTCCTACTTTGACAGTTAAAACTGTTGATCTTTGGGAAGATTGCACATTTGTCTTGTCTTTCATTTCCTCTTCTCTCACACAACAAACACACCCGCAGGAGCTCTCACAAAGAAAGCACACATCTAGAACCTTCAATGGCTTAGTATAAATAGATCTCATTTGTAAGCCCTTGGGGCAGTTAGTTTTTTTACCTAGTTAATTTTCAGCTTATATTTTAAGTCTTTTTAGCTTATTGTATTGTTTTCTTAAAAGCCTTATACTAATTTTAAGTTTAATGAAATATTAAAGTTTTTATGTTTTATCCTGTTTTTAAGTTAAAGTGTTTGATGATTTAAAACTGTTTTATAAGCTCACAAAAGCTCTTTTTTATAACATTCTTAAGCTGTTTACTTAAGTCTTACAAACTCTTTCATAGATTGTAAGGTTTAAGCTTATTTTACCAAGAATCACTCAAAAAGCTCAAATAGAAGATAAGCCAAAAAGGGAAGGGCTTATTGCTGTCACTAGCTTATCTTTGATAAGCTAGAGCTTGTAGATAAGCTTTTTTGAGCTCATTTGCCCTGTTTAAGCAAGGGTCTTTGTAAGTCTTCATTTTTCCATTTTTAGCTTATTTACTATTCAACTGCTTATTTGTGCTTATATTTGCTTATTTATGTTTGCTTATGATGTTTAGTGCTTATTATGCTTGTTTTGTAGTTTCAAAATTATTTGTTTGAGTTTTCTTATAATCTGTCTTAAATAGCTTAATTACTAGCACAATCTGTTTTAGCTTATTTGATTGCTTATTAGTTGTTTGAATATGCTTAATATTGTTTATTATGCTTGTTAGACATCTGGTCTTTAAGGTTTTGTTTCTAAATTTTAAGTTTTCAAGTTAGAAAAGGCATTTTAAGTGTTTAAAGGGGTGTTTGGTTTAACTGTTCTACTTGTCAAAATGGGTCAAATTGAGTTGTGCCTTTTGGGTCACTTTAGTTTAACTTAAACTCTTCATAAAATCCAGTATTTAGAAGTTTTTATGAGTTAAATTTCAAAATCCTAGTTTAAATAAGTAGTTGTTTGAATCTGTTAGAATTTTGTTGGAAAAAAGAATTCATATGATTTGGTTTTTTGCTTATTGAGATTTTGTGTTGGTTTTGAGTTTGTTTAAGTGTTAAAAACAGGTTAGAATCAAAGTCTAATAGCCTGCATTGTTGGTTTGCAATTTTTGCCAAAATTTATAAATTTTTGCTAAGTGTTGAAAATTTGAGAAAATGCTTTTTCAATTGCTTGTTGTGGCTTATGCTTTATTTCAAAATGCTTTTTGATTGATGATATAAGTTCTTTGAGGTTTAATTTTGATCTGTTTGTTGGTCTCATATTCATAAGGATCTGTTTAAGTGCTTATTTTTAAGCTCAAAAGTGGTGTTTTGTGAAGATTGCAAAAAATTTTCTAAGTGTTGAATCTGTGTGAGATAGCTTTTTGAATAAGCTTTTTAAGTGCTTATTTGAATTTCAAACTGCTTTTTCTATGTTGCTTATTGTAGCTTCTTGGCCAAGCTTTTTAGTGGTATAAGCCACTAAGCCATAAGGATCTGTTTACTACCTTTTAAGCTAGAAAAGTCCCCTTTTGGCTGTTTGCTTATTAGTTTGGCTAAAAAGCTTATTTGCTTATTTGAGCCTCTCAGCTTATTGCATTTGCTCAATTTAGGTTTAGTATAGCTTATTAGGTTAGTTTAAGTCCCATTTAGCTTATTTCCTTTTAGTTAGAGCTTATTTGAGCTTATTTGCCTTTAGTTTATTTTTTTTAAGTTTTATAGTTTTTCAAGTATTCTGTCATTCTAGCTTATCTTAGTTGCTTATTTTTGTTCAAAAGTGCTTATTAGGTGTAGTTAATTACCTGTCTTAGCTTATTTTGAGTTTTCTTTGCTTATTAGTGCTTAAAATAGTTTAACAATTTAGTGTTTAGCATTAAAGGCTTAGTGTAAAAAAAGGCTTATTCTGTCACTTTATCAGCTTATTTTAGTGCTTATTTTTTGTTTATAAAAAAATAGTTTTGTAAAAGTTGCTTATTTTAAAGTTCTTTAAAACGTTGTAAAAAATGGCTTTTAAAAAACATTGGGGAAGTTGGGAAGTCAGGGGTGAGCAGGGCTCGAACCCCTGACCTCAACCAACCTCTACCCAACGTTTTAACACAACACTCACTACCACTAGCGCCCTTGGGTCTTTTCCGTTAGCCTTTGCATTATCTATATATTTATACACGTTTTGAGCTCTTTTTCTTATAAGCTATTCGCAGCTTATTTTGGCTTTTTCTTAGCTTATTCGATAAGCTGGCTTAACCAGCTTATTTTTCCTAGGAACTTTACAACATTTAGGACTTTCCTGCATTTTTTTAGATTTTTCCAACTTAATTTGTTATTTTTCTTTATTTTTCGAAGTTTAAAAATTTAGAAAATCATTTAAAAATAGTTTAATTAATCAGAAAAATACAAAAAAATAGTTTTTAGATTTAGAATAAATAGTTTTAGGTTTACAAAGTTTAAAATCATTTTTATCATTTTTAGATTTTAAATTTCATTTTTAGCTTTTTAAATTAATTTTAGAAAATAGTGTTTTTGTAAAAGTTGCTTATTTTTAAGTTTTCTAAAAAGTTGTAAAAAAATAGCTTTTAAAAAAACATTGGGGAAGTTGGGAAGTCAGGGGTGAGCAGGGCTCGAACCCCTGACCTCAACCAACCTCTACCTAACATTTTTACACACAACACACACTACCACTAGCGCCCTTGGGTCTTTTCCTTTTAACTTTGCAATATCTATATATTTATACACGTTTTCACTTCTTTTTGTTATAAGCTCTTCACAGCTTATTTTTGCTTTTTCTTAGCATATTCGATAAGCTGGCTTAACCAACTTATTTTTCCTAGGATCTTTACAACTTTTTGGACTTTCCTGCAATTTTTCATAATTTTCCAACTTTATTTGTTATTTTTATTCATTTTTCGAAGAGTAAAATTTTAGAAAATCATTTAAAAATAGTTTAATTAATCAGAAAAATACAAAAAAATAGTTTTTAGATTTAGAATAAATAGTTTTAGGTTTACAAAGTTCAAAATCATTTTTAGATTTTAAATTTCATTTTTAGCTTTTTAATTTAAATTTAGAAATTAGTTTTTAATTATAAAAAGTAGTGAAAAATATTTTTCTGAGTTTTTATGATATTTTAGACTTTTCTAAAGTAGAAAATCATTTTTTGAAATTTTTAGGAATTAATTTGTCATTTTCTAGAATTTTAATTGATTAAATAGGTTTTTTAATTCATAAAAAATTATAAAAAAGTCAAAAAAATATAAATCATTTTTAGAAAAATTTATTTTGTTATTTTAGAGGTTTAGAAACCAAATTTGCATTTTTAGGGTTAATATTTGCCTTAGTTAGTTTTTAGACGCGTTTTAGTATTCCCAGTTTACGTTTTTAGTTTAAGATAGTGTTCCCTTAATTGTTTTTAAGTGTTTGCCTTAATTTTCTCATAGTTTTAGAAAACCAATTTAAATCTTGTTCCATTCAAGCATCTATCATCAAGACGTCTCTCGACTTTCAATTGCATTCCTCGTTGGGGATAACGACCCAGGAATCATACTTCCGGTTTACTACATTGAGATATTTTTTATTCTTATTATATATTTATATATTTATTAAATTTAATATATATAAAGGGTTGAGTTTATCTCGTTGTCAGGACTCGTTTTCGGCATTTAACGCTATTCACGGGTCAAACCACTCGAAACATAATCAACATAATAATACCATCTAAAAAGGATTATTATACACCATATAACCATAAAACACCTCAATCATATTAATTTACCACCGTCAACACGGTACAAGTTCTAATGAAACTGACAAACGTCAAATAGTTAAAGGACTAAATTAGAACATTCAAATCATAGAAAAAAGGCAAGGGTTACACAAACCCTAGTCAATGGAATTATGAGAGATTAATGGCCCATTAATCTCTCCATAATTAGCCTTCATAATAGTAGGGATTAGTGGTTACACGATCAATTAAACATGGTCATTAATGTAGTTATAAATATCACTTGAATAGGTCAAAGCCGTTACAAGCTAGTTGAATTCATTCCAACGAAGTCATACCTTTAGTGTCCCAAACACTTATCAGCTAGCTCACTGAAGAGCATACAAGCTGAAGTGTTCAAACTGAAACGACCCACTGATGAGTTAACCCACTGAGAATGAGTCCTTTGATGGATTACTCCCTGATGGTGTCCTTCAGCTTACTACTCAAGAGTTGCACTCACTGAAGAGTGAACTCACTGAACTTCATCAGCGACCTGAATTTTCTTTTACAACTATCAAAGTCAGGGTGTTCAGTGACCTATGAGAGTACACTCCGTACTTCCAGTCCCATTACCCCGTATGAACAGTACCAACAATTGAACTAAATTTCCAACAGATACTCATTTTTTTGACATTACTATTTATGCAAAATACTTAAAAGCTTGCATTGTTGCAACTAAAATTTGAAGATTAAAAGCCAATGAACACAAAAACAAATAAAAAACACAGACGTAACACACTTGCGAAAACTGAAATGTCCAAAAAAGACCAAAAATGCTCCGCAGCGAAACGCGGGCACCGGACATCTCGTTAAATCTTATTTGTTAAAGAGTAAAATGATCTCACTTTCTTAAGACAATATTTTTGGGCTGAATGTAATAGTGATTATTATTTCATAAAAGAGTAAACAAATTAGGTTTTCTCTCTTGAGGTTATCAAAGAGGACGAAGTATTTTTTACTCAGATTTACATGATCTTATCAGGTTAATCATGTGACTGTTTTCAACCATTCTCTAACCACCTTAAAACACCTACTAACATACACATCTATATCCTTCTTCATTCTTGGCCACCAATACCTATCTCTAAGGTCATAATACATCTTATGAGCTCCTGGGTGTACAGAGTACTTCGACTTATAGGCATAATCCATAATCAAGGTTCTCACATCACCCTTCAATGGAACCCATATTTGATCTAGGTAATATAATGCTCCATCACTCCTATGCTCTATCATCTCATCTAACCCTATCTGCAACCTTGAGGGTCATATTCATAGCTCAAACTCTCTTAGGTTTCACCCTCTCTTTCCTACTTAATGCATCAGCTACTACATTTTCCTTACCAGGGTGGTAGCGAATTTCGCAGTCATAATCACTAAAAAGCTCTACCCAATGATGCTGTCGCATGTTCATTTCCTTTTGACTAAAGATATGCTGGAGACTCTTATGATCGGTATATATGACACTCTTTGTCCCATACAAATAATGTCTCTAAATCTTAAGTGCAAACACAACCGCACCTAGTTCCAAATCATAGGTGGTGTAATTCTTCTCATGGATTTTTAATTGCCTAGACGCATAAGCTATCACCTTACCTCTTTGCATCAACACACAACCTAATCCTAAGCCAGACGCATCACAATACACCACAAAATCTCTAGGTCCATCGGGGAGAGCTAGAACATGTGCATTACACAACTTGTCCTTCAAAGTTTGAAATGCCCTTTCCTGTTCCTCACCCCAAATCAAAGGTCTTACTTTTCTGAGTCAAGACAGTAAGTGACTTAGCTATCTTAGAAAAGTTCTCTATGAACCGACGATAATACCCTACCAATCCTAAAAATGAACAAACTTCAGACGGAGTTCTAGGGGCTTCCCAAATCTTAACAACTTCAATCTTACTAGGGTCTACATAAATACCATCTACATTAATCACATGCCCAAGAAACTGCACTTCTCGCAACCAGAATTCACACTTGGAAAACTTAGCATACAGTTTCTCTTCTTTGAGCAATTCTAAGACTAACCCTAAGTGCACTTCATTCTCTTCCCGGGTCTTAGATTAAATCAATATGTCATCAATGAACACTATCACAAACTTGTCTAGATAAGGCCTACACACTCGGTTCATCAGATCTATGAATACCGCTGGTGCGTTAGTCAGACCAAAGGGCGTTACTATGAACTCGAAATGTCCATAACGAGTTCTAAACGCGGTCTTTGGATTGTCACCCTCATGTACTCTCAGTTGGTGGTATCCAGACTTAAGGTCTATTTTAAAGAAGTGTTGTGATCCTTGAAGTTGATCAAACAGGTCGTCTATCCTAGGGAGTAGATAACGGTTCTTAATGGTCAACTTGTTCAACTCTCTATAATCAATACACATCCTAAATGATTCGTCCTTTTTCTTCACAAACAATACCGATGCTCCCCAAGGTGATGAGCTTGGTCAAATGAAACCCTTGTCCAGGAGTTTCTTGAGTTGACCCGACAACTCCTCCATTTCAGAAGGTGTCAATCGATAGGGAGATTTTACGACCGATATTGCCCCAGGGATTAACTCAATACGAAACTCAATCCCTCAAATAGGTGGAAATCCTGATAAGTCATCTGAAAATACCTCGGGAAAGTCTCTGGCCACAACAAGTTCTTCTTGTTTTTGTTCCTTGGCATTAGCACTCACTAGATGTCTCATTTTCTCTTCCGGTCTTTCCCTTAGCACTCTAAGCACCTTGCCATCTAGTTGAGGTATTCTAACTACCTTCTCGTGACAAATTATCTCAGCCTTATGGTTGGACAACCAATCCATTCTTATGATCACATCAAAACTCCCGCTTCCAAACGGTATCAAATTAATATCAAACACATGACCTTCTATTTCTATGTTGCAACCCTTAATGACCTTATCAATTTCTACTAGCTTCCTGCTAGCTATCTCAATCTCATAAATGAATCCTAAATCATTGGGCTCTATGCCTAATAGAGGTATGAAAGTAGTAGAAACAAAGCTATAGTCGGCACCAGAGTCAAATAAGGTTGTGGCATAATGATTGTTCAAAGTGAACGTACCTGTCATGATGTTCGGGTCCTGGCGAGCCTCCTCTGCTCCCAACATAAATGCCCTTCCATATGCCTGGTTACCGTTGTTCCTGACGACGTTTAACCCACCGTTCAATGGCTAAACTTGTTGAATTGTTTCCTCCTAATCTGGTCATTGGTTCAACCTAGGACCATGCTGTCTTAAAATGATGGTCCGTCCATAACTCAAAACATGCTCCCACGAGTGTAGTCTTGGGTTTTCTTCTAAGCATTTACTACTGGGTTCATATTCCTTGGCACCCTCACTAATTTCCTTAGCAAGATGGTCCAAGGGCGGTTACAAATGAAACAAGTGTGACACGGTGCCTATGTGGGATGTAAAAGCTATAGGTGGTACACTTGGGTGTCGTATTCGTGTTCTCTCTCCTAACAGGGTTTGTGGTTGTAGCTAAAGCATTCCCAGTCCTAGTTCTTTTGTTATCATCTCTCCCATTCCAATCCTTACTAGGTTCTCCCCTATTTCCTCTCTTCTTAGGGTTCTTTTTTATTGACCCATTCCTAATAGCTTCATCAGTTAGTGTGCCAACAATTTGCACATCCTTTTAAATGGTCATTAGCTTTGTTGCCGCCACCATTTCTCAAATCTGTGGAGCAAGGCCATAAACATACCTCTTAATCCTTTTGTTCTCAGGGGTAACTAAGTGAGGAACTAACCTAGCCAACTCATGGAACCTATCAGTATACGCAGCATGGTCAGCCCCGACCATGACGTGATTCCACAACTCAGTTTCCAACTTTTGCATCTCATTACTCGAGCAAAATTCTTCCCTAGTTAAAGTCTTAAAGTCTTCCCATGACATACCTACAGCGGCTTCTCGACCTCGTGTGTGGATTTGAGAGTTCCACCACGTAAGAGCCTTACCAACAAATAATCCAGCAATGTACTTCACCTTCTAACTATCCCTACACCCACTCATATCTTGACTCAATCTTCTTAATCCAACGGGTATACACTATAACACCTCCCTTACCATCATACTCTTTTAGGTTACAAGCTAAGAACTCCTTATAGGTACAACCCCTACGGTCGTTGTCCTCAATGACATTCCTAACATCGCCCTGGATGTTGTCATTGATGGCACCACCGTTTTGATTCCTATCATTCCCCTGATCTCTACCTTGGTCGCCTACTTGGGCTACAATAGTGGGAAGTAAATTTTGCAACTGCTGTGCAATGATAGTGGAGAAGTCGGGGACTCCGTCAATACCGTCATTCACCTCACTACCTTGACCACCTACTTGGCCACCTTGACCATCAATCCTACCATTACCTTATCACCAGATCGACCTCTAGTTCTACCACCTCCTCTACCAGTCCGTCCACCCGTCCTTCCTCCTCGTGGTGCGGCAGTTCCCCGGCCCGTACTTCGTCTCGTCATTCTTGGTGGCATTATCTACACAAGGGAGGACATAGGTAACGTTAGGTAGGCAGGAAGGTTACCATATATATAGTATAACTTAATATACTATGATACACATAATACGGTCCTAAGGTGTCAACACCGATTTGTGTGAACGATATTACTAAATAGGCGTGAGTCGTGATATGTTTATAACTACGTTAGCCACCGTATTTATACCTGTATCCTTTCCCAGTCGTACCCAGTATTAGGCTCACACATTTCAATGATTGACTTTACTAATACGATATACTATATAACCATAGAAGCAAGTATAAGCGGAACACCACGCACATAGGTCCTATAACGCAACTATATGAAGGTTCCTAGGTTATAGTCTAGGACAAACCACCTAGTTCTCTATAACCTTGGCTCTGATTACCAATCTGTCACACCCCGACATAGGCAAAAACACGGGTATACGACGAAGAATGATCAATCATAACACAAGATACAAAATAGAGAAATCTAAAATGCATTAATGAAAAAGTGTCATGATGATCTTCCACACCAAACACAGACTTGAGTAAAGTCCCAACAAGAACACAACACATAATTACTTACAAATCCCAATGCCCACGCAAGGGCCCATGCAAATCTTAGAACATAACTCCTCAAAATACTAAGTCCAAACAAACACCAAATGCAAGACCTCTCAATACATGATCCATACAGGATACTCTTAAAGTCTGCTATCTCGCATCACAACCTTACTGATCATTAACTTCAGCTGAAAATAATACTCGAAAAGGTCAACAATAATGTTGGTGAGCTTTTAGGTTTGAAGGAAAACCCCGTCGTTGTGCCAATATTTCAAACAATAGACAATTGTGCAATATGACAGTGAATATATGTAAAAACACCCAAAACCTATGACTTAGCATCCTCGCTAATCATGTACCATGACCTAGCATCCCCGTTAGTCATCAAACCAGCATATACCAATGCTTTTGGAGTCGCAACTCCGAGGTCATACGCACCTAAAGGCCTACCAGTTGGAGCACTTACTTAGGGCAAACCATTCATAAACATAGACAATCTATGCTATTCACATACCTTGCCATGCACCTCGATGCATGCAAGCATAATCGTACCACATAATATTCACATAACGGTCATAAGTACATAAATTGTCCCAAAAACAAAACCACGTTTCGCATAGTTCATAAAATCGGTTCAAAACACATTTGAGTATCATTTTCCCCCAACGGAAAAGATTTAAAAAGTAGGGCTACAAGAACTCACCTCAAGCAAAGGTGTCAAGCAGCAAACTCAATATCACCCAAGAAAATGCAACGACTTTCGAACACGACCTAGTCCAATTAATGTTCCACTTAAGACATTTATTTACCAAAACAATATTCAGGTTTGCTGCATAGAGGTCAGATGCGCGTTGTACGATCACTCTTAACGTTTTCAGTGGCGTGATGGTTGATGACTTTATCTTCAAAAATAACATACTTCCAACTCCTACTTTAGTATAATATATATACTTATACCTCGCTAATATAATAGATAAGTAATATAAGATAATAAATACTTATATATTTCTCGGTAAATCCATTCGGTACTATTAGTTACCATTAATTCATCATTTAAATTGTAAGAAACGAAACGTTTAATTATACTAAACAATTTAAAAAAATTTCGGAAAGAATATATTTTTCATCTTTTAGTCGACTTATTAAAGTAATAAAACAATAATATTTTATTATTAAATCGAGAAATCACGTTTTGAGTAAAAACTTTAAGTATAGACTTTTTACGAAATTTTGACATGACCCGAACGTTTATACAACGTTTTCCAAGGTTTTTAAACCTTTATTTCAAACAATTTTCCACAAATTCATCATTTTTCGACAAAATACCAAAATCGCTTCTCATAACGTTTAGCAAAGCATATTTCCCCAAACCAACTTTCAACATCATTTCATAAGTATACTCTACGTCCCAAAAGTCCGTCAAATCTCATAAACGACTAGTTTTCGCTTATTGGGCCTTAAGGCCCTATAAGAATCCATTAAGATATCCATATGTATAATATATATTTTAGGCCCAATACCACAGCCCGTTAGTAAATATATAAGCCCAAAACAATAACTTACAAAATAACCCGGACCATAATAAGCCCACAATAAGCCATGGCTTATTGGGCCTATTGGGCCGTGAGCCCTTAAGCTCCAAAACCAATCCATTAGGCTTAAAAATAAGCTAATAAGCTACGTAGTATATTTGGTTATCACCATAAGCTATCAAAATAGTTCACAAAAATACGACATACTAGGGTAATAACCAAAAACACTCATACTTGTCTCCTTGTGGTCTTCGAACCACAATAAGCTTAAAATAAGTCCAAAAATGCTTAATAATAAGCCAAACAAGCTACTAACAAAAATAAGCTACATAGCAAATAAATGTTTTTCAACCATCACAACCACGACAATAAAACTACAAAAACCTTATCCCCTTTTATTTTAGTTCGAACCATAACCGAACCCTAAATAACCATTCGTAAAATTTTCGTGATCGATTTTTAACAAACGCACCATACAACTAGCTTCTATGCATCATTTAACACTCAAAAGTACAAGTTAAATCAAGATTTAGAAAACTTACAAAGAGGGTTTTGAAAGCGGTGATACGAACAGCGATCGGACATACCCAAACGTAGTTTAAAATCAATTCCCGAATACTAGAATCAAACACGTGATCCGCAAATCTTCATGTTGTTTTATCAAAGTTGACAAATAAGAGGTGTGTGTGTGTGTGCTTTGGTTAGACGCAACAAAGAAAGAGAGGAGAAGTGTTTCTTTTTTATTTTGAAAGCAAACATGAAATGTGTGTATTTAGGATGGTAACAAAATATATGTGTACTAAGGTTGGACCATTGTTGCTAAAAATTTGCCTCCTTGTCCCCTACAAGGCATGAAACCGGCCAAGGTATCCAAAGGGGCCCGGGTTGCCTTCTTTTTGTGTCGGTTTCACTTAAAACTCAAAAACCTTGATTGTAAAATATTTCCTGAAGTTATTTAGCATTTTTATTCACTTTAAAAATACTTTTCCCATAATTTGGAGTATTTACACTACTTATTTCCACATTAAACTTCCTAAAAATCATTCTGAAGATTATCGGACGTGTCGGGACTCGTTTTCGGCATTTCACGCTATTCACGGGTCAAACCACCCGGAACATAATAAACATAATAATACCCTCTAAAAAGGATTATTATACACCATATAACCATAAACCACCTGAATCACATTAATTCAACACCGTCAACACGGTACAAGTTCTAACGAAATTGACAAACGTCAAATAGTCAAATGACTAAATTAGAACATTCAAATCACAGAAAAAGGGCAAGGGTTACACAAACCCTAGTCAATGGAATTATGAGAGATTAATGGCCCATTAATCTCTCCATAATTAGCCTTCATAATAGTAGGGATTAGTGGTTACACGATCATTTAAACATGGTCATTAATGTAGTTATAACTGTCACTTGAATAGGTGATGTGTCGTTGTGTGGTGTATATTTTATTGATTTAAGTTTTAAATTTATATTTTGCCGACTAAACCAAAAACAACACTTTAACGGGCACTGTACCTGATCTGTAGTAGTTTCGTGGTAAGTAGGGTGTCGAACACTTAAAGCAAGGTTAATTCTATAAATTTAATTAATATCTTGGTTATCTAATCTATGTTAATTCTATTCTATTCTAAACCTATGTCAGTCCTAATTCTGATTCTAACGGGAAAAATGGGGTTTTCAGCCTGAGAGACTGGCACGATTTAGTTGGTGATTACATTCAATTCAAGGCCACGCAAGCAAATAAACAAAAGATAAAAGTGCGGTCGAGCCAAATATAAGAAAACTGTATTAACCATTATTAATCCGATTAGAAAGTTGGTTTGTTTATTCAGTGCAATGATTTCTTCTCTCGAGGCGGTATATCATTCTTAAGACTTAAGCGTTACATCATCCTAAGACCTAGACACATTAATTATGTCACAATTAAAACATCTGCATAAAGCATCCTTATTTAGTGATTATAATCTATCTTAGGGAATAAAGCAATGGTGATCTTGTTAAACCCTAGCTCATAGAGACTTTACCCACTTATCGCTTAATGGTGATTTATACATTATAGTCCACTAGTCCAACTATCCAATGGAATCAAAACTTTATTTGTTGAATTATCTAGGTTCACCTTCTAGTCAACACGATCAATAAACCATTGGCAATATCCAATTAACTAGTTAAGCCCGAAGCGTATCCTAGACACAGATTTAGAAGGACAATATTTATGATTCTACGATTCTAGATGTATAAATAACTATATAGAGAGCTATCCCAGACTCTAGATTTACTTGGTCCGTATCACTAGATCCAGTTGAATGATAGGTCGCATACAAAAGCGCATAAAC
Source organism: Tanacetum coccineum (assembly GCA_026074375.1). Taxonomy (NCBI): domain Eukaryota; kingdom Viridiplantae; phylum Streptophyta; class Magnoliopsida; order Asterales; family Asteraceae; genus Tanacetum; species Tanacetum coccineum. The sequence continues at coordinate 29,409 of BQNB010006992.1, read as the reverse complement.
AAGTATAAATTGATAAACATAAACAAGCATTCAACGATAAATCAAGAAATCAAGATAAACAAATACCAAACATTCAGATCTTCATAATAATGGCTAATACCTGAAGGTATTAGCATTCAAACGTCATAATAAATACAAAAGCAATTATTTAGCCAAGGTAAACTAACCGAGTTAACGAATGATACTAAAAACTGAACGATTACTAAAGTATATGGAATTACACGTTGTCTCCTATGGAATTGATAGCGTTGCTCGACCTCTTCTGCTCTTTTTCTCCTCTGAAAATTGACTTTTATGGTTTAGGTATCGAGAATATGATTTAGCACACTTAAAACTCGTTTTTGAGTTTTCTATTTATAAGGTCTGGAAGTCGGTTCGATACGGCGTATCCAAGGATTAGATACGGCGTATTAGGGATTTCTTGGAGTAGGGACCACACTTGATATCTTCCAGAATATTATATTCATTCCATATTTCCAATACGACGTATTGGTCTTCTCTGGATACGGCATATTGAGCTTTATTCCTTTGTGGTCTTTGGTGAGTGCAGGCACGGATACGCCGTATCTTTCTTGATGGATACGGCGTATTGGTCTTCAGAATAGTAATCTTCAAAATATCTTTATTTAAGCTCCAGAATGCGCGCCTTTTGCTAATATTCACCAAGTACTCCATAATTACTGCAATTCTTAAATATAAACGATTAAGTAACAATTCTTTGCAATAACTATACAAAATGGGTTAATAACATATGATAAATGATGATATAAAATAGACGTTATTTGATGTAATCAGGAACACATCTCCGCAAGAGAGAGTCACACAATTACCTAATCCACACTTTTGTGTTATAAGTCGAGGGTCTTCTTTCTTATACCCTTTCTATTAGAATCGAGTCTAGGTTAGGTTAGGACTTGGTTTATCTATCTTCTTTTATTCAATCGAGTTGTAAGGAAAGTCTTGCATCTGAGAGATCAAGCCTAGATCATTGGGGATCTAGTTGGGTTTTGGTAAGCATCCAAGGGGAAGTTATTTGTGGTTATAGGATATGTCGAATCACGGGTTCTTAGGTGTGGATTCGAAGGGCGGAATACCGTAGGTAGTAACTCCTCTTTGTGAGTACCGATCTTTGTGCATATTTGTGGAGTTAAGTGTAATACGATTTATAGTCCACCATAATGATTAAACTATGAATAGTATAGGTGTCGTGGATTCACAACTGGACGTATGTAAGGTCTAAACCCACTTTTTGAATCAGTATATATTGTGGTCTCTCTCTCTCTATCTACTTATTGGTCTTATTGCAAAGTAGATTAGTACATAACTTGATTCATTCGAGACTTAAAATTTTATAAACTTCAAAGAAGTCTAAGAAAACCGTATTCACCCCCCCTCTTTACGGTTCTACATTTGGTATCAGAGCAGTTTACTCAAGTTTTCAAGTGTTAAAACCTTCTTGAGAAGTCGTTTTAAGTTAAAAACTTCTTTTTCAAAAATTCGAAATCCTAAACTAGATTTTTAGAAAAGTTAAGTACGATCCATGTCTCAAGAGAACCTTAGGTCATTGGGGGAAAGTACAAGTGGTTATGGATCCTGTTGGAAATCGTTATCTAAATAACCTAATATTACATTAATATTAAATGAGCTACGCAGTGGATATAGGTCACATATAACATGTATAACTAACACAAAAAACATAAACAAGGAAACATACCTCCAGCAACCAAGCTAGTGCGAATCGAAGACATTTCGAGTATACGCACATGCGAACCAAACACCACTACGAGTTGTTGATCCCAATCCTTGATCGATTCCTTAGGTTATCTAAGGTTAAATTACCTTGGATAAATCTAAAATAACTTGTTGTAGAAACTTTGTATGTATACTAAAGTGTATGCGAAATCTACACCTTAATACCTAGAAGTATTATAAATAAAACAGTAATCTTGAACAAACAAAGATATAACCAAACGCTCCAATATTATTAGATCAATAATACGAGTACTCTTCACTAGTACTAGGGTTACAACCTTGAAGCTATGAACTATATAGAATGAGATGTCTATGTGAATGAATTGTGTATTGATCTCCCTTTTCTCTATGCCCTAGGACCTCCTTTTATATACCAAGGAGTCCTAGTGGGCTTACAATACTTTCCTAAGTATTTAGTCAAACATATTGAATACAATGACTAAGTATTTAATATTTTCCTAAACATGTAGTCAAATGTATTAAATACTTTCTCATAAATCTTCTCAATCAGCATATAATCTCTTCAATCAGCATTAACTTCAGTTGAAATCTTCTAATCAGCATATAATCTCTTCAATCAGCATTAACAATATTCACTAGCAGCATTAACTTTGGTTGAGCAGCATCAATATTACTCTAACAGTAGTAACTAACACTAGCAGTAGTAACTTTTGTGCTAGCAGTACTAACTACTTGGAATATTTTCTTCAGTCTTCACCAGCAGTCTTAAGTCCTTCAGCAGTATTAAGTTAGTACTGGCAGTACTAACTTTGCTCTAGCAGTACTAAGTTTACTCTAGCAGTACTAACTGATTAGTACTGGCAGTTTCCAACACTTAGCATATTTCCATGTATCTTGAGCAGTACTAAATTATGCTTGGCAGTACAAAGTATGAAGACTTTAATTCCCAACAATCATCCCCTAAACTTGATATTCATCTTGTTAATCATCAAATTTCTTCATTAAAGGCTTCTTGATCCCAACAATCCTCCCCTAAACTTGATGTTCATCTTCTGAATCTTCAAGTTTCTTGATAAGAAACTTTATCTTCACTAGGAGTATGTATCTAAACACTTCTTGTATTGTGACTTGTCATTTTCTTCTGTCAACTCTCCTCCTGCTCTCTTTTCATCATCAAATTGATTTTGCAATTTCATAGCTTCTTTATAACCAAGTCTTTCTTACTCTTGTTACCTTTTTGTCTTCAGGGCTATTTAACCTCATTGAATCTTCCAATTCTGTTTTTGGGTTGCCCTGCAAATAAGAAAATCAAACCTTCTTGGGAACCCAAGCCATTACAGACTTGAATCTTCCCCTTACATCAACATAGTCATATCTCTTCAAAGTGATTGATGCACTATTAGGTTTGATAGGTCTCCAAACCTAACATGCCGAGGCCTTTACTACATTAACTCGATTCGTCCTAACAGCATTAAAATGACTTTGTCTGGCAGTATTAAATGAAATTGGGCAAGACCTAGTTAAGATTTTTCTTAGAACCATGTGTCTTTTTGGATTGGGGTGAGTAATTCTTGGAGAATTTTAATGGTTCACCCTTCTTGCATTATTCCACATTGGTTTTTCCTCTCTTTGACCATTTAGATGTCTCTTTTGTTTACATGTATACTGGAGGTGATCAAAACTTCCACATACATAGCAGGCTTTATTGGCATCACAAAATCATTTCCTAGTTGTTGGGACTTTTGATTATTCTAGTTTCTTTGATTTCCCCTAGGTTTTTGTGACCTGTACATTTTAGCATACTTAACTGGTTTCCTAACTTGTTTTTCTTGTTGTTTAGATTTAACAAATTCTATCTTAGCAACAATAGGAAAAACAATTTTTTTTCAGAGTTATCATCTAACACCAACTTCTCAACTAATGGGGCATCATTAGATTTTCTAACCTCATTAGAAATATCTTCACTAGCACTCTTATTAGTCTTAGGTCCATAGCCTTCAAACTCGGGCTCTTGAAACTCCTCTAGACCAGAATTGGACAAATCAATCTTTGGGGGAGAAAAGAATCCTGTATGGGGAGGTGGAATAACATTATAGCTTACAAACCCCACACCTTTTCTACTCTTATCAATTATTTGACTCCCTAATAATTTGTCTAGACTCTTAGAAGCATTTTTAAAATTTTCAATTTTAAGCTGATAGCTTTCCTTTTCTAGCTTAACCTTTTCTAACTCACTTTTAAGCCAACTGATATCTGAATCTTTGAATGAGACATCTCTTTTTAGAACAACAATTTTATCACCAAAAATAACTTCATTCTTTCTATAAAAGACAAGTTACTCTTCTACAGATGCTAACCCTCTTTTATAATTGGCTAAATTGAACCGAGATTTGTTAAACTCTGTTCTTAAATCATCATATTGTTTTTTAAAAGTTTCATGGTTTTTCAAACAAGTTTTTGAACAAGTTTTTACCTCAGAGTCTGAAAGAGCCATAGGAGCCATCTCTTCCTTGTGAGTAAATGATTCTTCTTGATAATTTCTTCTAGATCAAAGTTTCAGAACACAAGCTCTGATACCACTTGTTGATCCCAATCCTGGATCGATTCCTTAGCTTGTAAAGGTTAAGTTACTTTGGATAAATCCAAAACAACTTAATGTTGAAACTTTGCGAATACCAAAGAGTATGCGGAATCTACTCTTTAGTACTTAGAAGAATATATGTGAATATCAATGAAACAGTAAACTTGTATAAACAATGATATCACTAAAAAGCTCTAATATTATTAATCTTAATAATACTAGTACTCTGTGTAGTACTAGGGTTTACAACCTTGAAGCTATGAACTATATAGAATGAGATGTCTATGTGAATGAATTGTGTATGGATCTCCTTTTTCTCTATGACCTAAGACCTCCTTTTATACACCAAGGAGTCCTAGTTGGCTTACAATACTTTCCTAAGTATTTAGTCAAACATATTGAATACAATGACTAAGTATTTAATATTTTCCTAAACATGTAGTCAAATGTATTAAATACTTTCTCAAAAATCTTTTCAATCAGTATATAATCTCTTCAATCAGCATTAACATTATTCACTAGCAGCATTAACTTTGGTTGAGCATCATCAATATTACTCTAATAGTAGTAACTAACACTAGTAGTAGTAACGTTTGTCCTAGCAGTACTAACTACTTGGAATATTTTCTTCAGTTTTCACCAGAAGTCTTAAGTCCTTCAGCAGTATTAAGTTAGTACTGGCAGTACTAAGTTTACTCCAGCAGTACTAACTGATTAGTACTGGCAGTTTCCAACACTTAGCATATTTCCATGTATCTTGAGCAGTACTAAATTATGCTTGGCAGTACAAAGTATGAAGACTTTAATTCCCAACAAAAAGGAACACTTGCTTTGTCAGAAATCTTGAAGGAGTTGATTTGTTGAAAGGAAATCACACAACAAACCTTTACACCATCAACCTTCATGAAATGGACTCTGCATCTCCAATTTGTATCATAGCTCTTACTACCTCTACCAAGTCGTGGTTATGGCATCAACGATTATCCCACCTCAATTTTGACACCATATACGAACTTGATAAAAACGATCTCGTCACTGGTCTTCTAAAATTCAAATATCATAAAGAACATCTTTGTCCTTCATGTGAGCATGGATAAAGCAAAGCATCAACCCACAAACCCAAACCAGTTCCAAACTCAAATCATAGGCTACACCTGCTTCTAATAGATTTATGTGAGCCGATGAGAATCGAAATTATCAACGAAAAGCGGTACGTTCTGGTGATAATGGACGATTACTCTTGTTATACTTGGGTACACTTTCTCATATCAAAAGATGAAGCACCAGAAGAGGTCAAGACTTTCCTAAAGAAAATTCAAGTCCTTCTACAAGCTCCAATTTTTATTGTAAGAACCAACAACGGTACATAATTCAAGAATCAAGTGCTTAAAGAATATTTTTTGATGAAGTTGGCATCTCTCACCAAACGTCTTTTGTCAAAACTCCTCAGCAAACGGAGTCGTAGAACGAAAAAAGCGGACGTTAGTGAAGGTTGCGAGAACAAATTTGATTTTTTCCTATGCTCCGTTATTCTTATGGGCTGAAGCAATGGCTACTGCGTGCTTCACTCAAAACTGCTTCATCATTCATCGAAGTTTTGTAAAAACTCCATATGAGCTTATTAACGGCAGAAAACTAGATATCTCCTTTCTTCATGTATTCAAGGCTCTCTGTTATACCAAGAATGACCGTGAGGATATTAGGAAGCTTGGTGCGAAAGGTGATATAGGATTTTTCATTGGTTATTTTGCTAATTCATGTGCTTACAAAGTATACAACCGAAGGACAAGGAAGATCATGGAAACGATGTATGTCACATTTGATGAGCTTTCAGCTATGGCTTTTGAACAACGCAATTCAAAACTTGGGCTTCACGGAATGACTTCTGGAGAAATCAATTCAGGACTCAATCTTACTTATGCTCCGTCAACAATAACATCCCAAAAACCAACTGAAGGTGAATTGGAATTATTGTTCAAAGCTATGTATGACGATTATATTGGTGGTCAACCGTCAGCTGATACAAGAACTGCTCCTGCTACTCCAGCTCCTCAAGTTCTTTAGATTCTAAATGCATCTACAATAACAACAGATACTGCACCAACACCAACAAATTCTTCTTTAAAAGCTGCAAACAATCTAAACACTTCACATGATGTTGACGAGCTACGACAACAACAACATATTCAACAACAAGATGATCAAGCTCAACTTCAACATGAAGCAGTTGCTGATAATGTTCCAAATGCTATGTTCGATGGGAATACGTTTGTAAATCCATTTGCTCCACCATTCACAAGTTCTACTGAATCATCATCTCAATACATGGATCCATCGAATAGGCATACATTTTCTCAACCATACCAACATGATTACCAATGGACTAAGGATCACCCCTTAGAACAAGTGATAGGAGAACCTTCACGACCAATTTTGACAAGAAATCAGTTGTGTACCGATGGTGAAATGTGCATCTACGCACTGACTGTAAGCACTATGGAACCAAAAAATGTCAAAGAGACTATGATCGACCCTGCATGGATTAACTCAATGCAAGAAGAGCTTCTCTAATTAAAAAGGCTTGATGTATGGGTGTTAGTTCCTCCTCCGAATAACATAAAACCACTTACTTTGAAATGGTTATACAAAAACAAGCATGATGAAGAGAACACGGTCATTAGAAACAAGACTCGCTTGGTTGTGAGAGGGTACCGCCAAGAGGAAGGAATAGATTTTGAAGAATCCTTCGTTCTAGTTGCTAGGATGGAATCTATCAAGATATTTTTGGCCTACGCTGCACATAAATCATTCATCGTATTCCAAATGGACGTTAAAACTGCTTTCTTTCATGGTTCGTTAAAGGAAGACGTGTACGTGTGTCAACCTGAAGGTATCATCGATGCTGATCATCTAAGTTATGCCTACAAGCTTAAGAAGGCACTCTATGGGTTAAAGCAAGAACCGAGGGCATGGTACGACGAATTGTCCAAGTTTCTCCAACAGAATCACTTCAACAAAGGCACCATTAACCCTACTCTATTTATACGACACTTCGACGACGACATTTTAGTGGTACATGTCTATGTTGATGATATTATCTTTGGTTTTACAAACTCTAGGTATACCCAATTATTTGCTGACCTTATGAAAAGCCGCTTCGAAATGTCGATGATAGGGGAAATGACGTTTTTCCTTAGTTTACAAGTTAACCAATCCCCTCGTGGCATCTTCATAAACCAGTCTAACTACGTGTTAGAAAGCCTTAAAAAGTATAGAATGGAAACTTGTGATCCCATTGGCACACCAATGGAGATCAAAGAAAAACTTGATCTTGATAAGAATGAGACTCTAATCGATGTAATGAAATATCGTAGCATGATTAATGTACTAATGTATCTTACGTCAAGCAGACCGGACGTTGTGCATGTTACTTGTTTATGTGCTCGATTCCAGGCTCAGCCAACTGAGAAGCACCTCAAGGAGGTTAAAAGGATCTTTCGTTACCTCCGGGGAACTGTCAATATGGGTCTCTTTTATACGAAGGATTCTGGTTTTGAACTAACTAGATTTTTAGATGTTGGTTATGCAAGATATCGAGACTCCTTCAAAAGTACTTCCGGTGGAACTCAATTCTTAGGCGAAAAACTCATGGGCTGGTCCATGAGGAAACAAGACTGTACGGCGCTATCAACCGCGGAAACAAAATATGTATCTCTATCCGCTTGCTGTGCCCAAGTCATTTGGATGCAGACACAATTAACGTATTATGGCTTTCACTTTAACAAAATTCCTATCTACTGTGATTCTAAGTCAGCCATAGGCATATCTTACAACCCGGTCCAACATTCTAGAACCAAACACATCGCAGTCCGCTACCATTTCATCAAGGAGCACGTCGAAAAGGGTACGATTGAACTGTATTTTGTCAAGACTGATTACCAATTGTCTGACCTTTTCACCAAAGCCCTTCCAGTTGATAGGTTTAACTATTTTGTTTGTTGACTTGGTATGCGCATTTTGGCTACAGGAGGTTGAATGTCTTACAAAATCAAAAATTTTAAAAATACCAAAAATAATCTTCTCCGACATGTCTCTCGTCAATCGATAACATTTACGCACATAGAAATGTTGATTAATATTAACACAGGTGTATAAATGAAGTTCGAGCGAGAGTTGCTAAATGTTTTCAAAACATGTCTCTTCAAATTTTCTCTATGACTTCTAAGTAAATGTCAGCTTAGGACTCGCACTCCAATGAAAGGAAAATGTTCATTTATCACATTATTCCTCAAACAACGGGAAGTTCATATCTTCTTGGTCTTGAGCAAAGTCATATAAACATTCAAAGTTTTGAATGCTCAAGGTAAGTATTAAGAAAATGATATTGGATGTCTATGCTTCATGATCTATTTAACAACAAATCATTTTCATGTTGAGCATAATTTTTCAAGATCTTTTCAAAAGAAATATTCAAAATCTTTTGAAATTGTGTGCTCAACAAACTCTCGCTCCAAGTTTTCAATATAATCTATTTTGAGGGGGAGCATAAACTTTAAAATTATCTACAAGTGGTTCATTAGGCATGCATTCCTGTTCTCCCATTGTTTGGTTAGTCTAAAAGTGGAACAATGTACATTAACTTGTATTTTAATTCACTTGTTAAGTAAAAAATTGTCAACACATATGTAATTTTTAAGGGGGAGAATAGTTATTAAAATATATCAATACAGGTAAATAATGGATAAGATCTTTTAAATATAAGTGCGTTCCCAACCTTGCATGTGCAAAAATCTTAGATATTATAATGCATATGTGAAGGAGGAGCTTTTTGGTGATACAGAAAACTCTCAATGTGTATTAAATGATTTCTCGAACACGTTGATTGCTCTTTTAATGGTTTTATGGCTACTATGGAAATACCCAAAGACCAACCTACTATTGTTATTTACGGAGATATAAGACGGTTAAGGTTAGGTATTTTATTCCATGATCCAGTCAGAGCCGGAGGGATCTACCCAGGGACACTCCATTAAATAGAATAGAAGACCTTAGGTATGATCGAAAAATGGAGTAAAGTGAGATTGGGAAGAATGTTATCCAAGGCATGAGTTATCACCAGAACAAACCCAACATGGTGATAATAAGGACGCGATGGTTTAACATTGAAGGGGTTGAAGAATGAAAAATAATTGTAAGGATAAAGGGTGTAAAGAAATAAGCCCTCTATACAACCTTAGGCAGAAACTGGGTCAATGCGTAATCTATCGGTAATCACAATGATAATTCTGGTATTGAAGACAAGTCATCATGGACCCAGTGATGCAATGCACAACCCTTCTCAGCTACTCAGGTTTATCTCAAAAGAAGTTTTTTTCATTTATCACGGAGATCAACACTCTTCTATCGGCTTTCTCATTCTGAGATCGTTGATATTGAAAAGGTGGCAGTCCGCTCCAGCCTCCGATCACCAAATAAAAAAAGTGCACTTATGAAGTCTGGAGCCAACGAGGTTAATCAATATCTCAATAGGACACAAATTCCAATATACAATTTTTGTTCATCATCAAGAACACAACTTGTGCAAGAGTCCTACGCATTATCCTTGTGATTCGCTAGAACATTAAGAGTGATATTCTTTAGTACTTACAATGAAGAATGAAAATCCTTCCAATTTCAACATCAAACAACATTGTGGTAGGTGACTTGTGATATTCTATATGAATCAAGCTTGTGTCAACTAGATATCAATTTTGGTACATCTGATTCACTCTTACCGTGTTGTCTGCTTTGAGACGTTCCGATAATGAGAACATGCTAGTACAGCCAGAAAACATGTCAAGGAGATTTTCTTGAATCTACCTAATCACATGTACGGTATTTATACTATATAAAGAGGAACCGGTGGTTATCGAAACCTAAAATAAACGAATGACAAAGACATATTCATCCATATATGTTGTTATTAATAACCTTTTTATGTAGGACTAGTCGATGGCATAACTACCTCATTCCAGCTAAGTCAAATTCACTACCGCATGCTCATGATCATACATGATGAAAGCTCAAGTACATGTGTCAAAGTCTTCCCCAAACTCTGATAAATAAGACTTTCCTCAAAGAACATCAATGATAATTTTGCAAGCAGATCATGTAAAAGATCAATGTTGAGGGAGATTGTTAGCAAGCTTTCAAGATAATGAGCATGTGTGTAGAGACAAAAGATCAGAAGATGGCATAAGTTTCCAGGATAAAGATTTAAAGATATCAGAGTTTAAGATAAAGTCAAGGCTAAAGACCAAGATAACAAGATTAAGACAAAGATATCAAGACAAAGATCAAGATCCAAGATCACAAGCATGAAAAAAGAACTTTAAAAGAATTCCCAAGAATACAAGGCTCAAAGATTCATGACGTCACAAGAAGTGAGGCCATTATTGCAATGACCACCCCCTAAGGGGAGATTGTTAGCCTCATTTTTAGTAAAGTGGTAGTCATTATTTATTCTCGAGCCTTTTATAGGAAAACACTAGTTTACAAGAATTATTTTAAGCTAATTGGGCCTAGGTGTCAGGCTAAAGCCTATTTGTTTTCTTATTTTTGGCCCAAGAAAGCCAATGTTAGTCCAACCCTCTCTAGGGTATAAATTCCACCCTCCTAGCATGTTAGGAGGGTGATGGTTACATTTTTTGGTAATCATCCAATTTTCTTTCATATTTCTTACTCTCTCTACATTCCTCTCTCTCTCCCTCGATTTTCATTGATTTTGTGTATGGTGATGATGAAGTGATAGGCTAACAACCACCAAATTCTTCCTAATATTAGGAACATGCAAAATATTAAACAAGGAAACAATCTTTCCAAAACTAAATTTAAGATCTACACAACCACGTCCATGCACCCGGGTTGTTGACTAATTTCCCAAGTGAAGAATAGATCTATCATTTAGTTACTCATAAGTCGTGAACCAACATCTATCTTTACACACATGAACATTTGCTCCTGAGTCAACCCACCACGCAACATCATCATCCTGCACAAAATAAGCCTCAGATATACATGTACCATAATAAACCTAAAAAGATTTATTAAATATATTCTAACCTTTTAGTGAGTTGGAAGAATCATTCACTGAACAATTTGTACCTAAACCATGGGCCTTATTACCAACTTTTCCACCTTTGCAATCTTTTTTCAGGTGTCCATGTTTCCTACACTTCCAATAAATCACTTTAAACTTCTTGTTAGGATCAGCTTTGGTATCCGGATGCTTACGTTTAACCTTGTTGCCATTGTACCTAAAGGAGTTATTATGCTTCACCATATTGACAACTGAAGGACCAACAACATTGTTGCCTTTTGGCTTGTCACTATCCTGCACCCTGACAGACTCTTCAATGCGTAGATGACTGCCCAACTCAACAAGAGTTAACTCCTCTTTTTGATGTTTTAAGGTGTGCTTGAAATATTTCCAAGAAGGAGGAAGTTTATCAATGATACAAGAGACTTGAATAGCCTCATCCATGTTCATTTTATGTTGTGTAAACATTCCAAGTATTCCAAGAAGTTCATCGTATTGTTCCATAACTGGTCTTGAATCAGTCATTTTGTAATTGGTGAAATTACTAACAAGGAACTTCTTACTTGATGCATCATCATCCATATATTTGGCCTCGAAGAAATCTTATAGTTCTTTGGAAGATTTAACATTTTTGTAAATATCAAATAAAGGACCAGACATACCATTGAGGATTAAACTTCTATAAACGTAGTCATCATTATCCCACTTGGCCCTTTTCCTGAGTTGTTCCACGGTAGCATCCTTACCATCTTCAGGAATAGAAGTAGTGAACACATACACAACACTCATGCTGGAAAGCAAGAAGTGCATCTTCTTCTGCCATCTCCTAAAGTCTACCCCTTCAAACTTGTCAAGCTTGACAAAGTTTAAAGCCATGTATTTCATACCAGCAGCAACCATTGATTATCACAAAATTATCTTCTTTGATTGGTGGTTGTTGGTAGGCCCAGAATAGGGTGAAGATAATCAATAGCCTATCTAATTACTAAGATGGTTACCGGATATCACTTGAAGTCGTGTAATCACTTTTCAAAGAAGATTATTTGACCCTATGCCTGGGTTACTTGAATACCTCCTTAGGATAAAACCAAGTATTTGTTCTTGTTTTAGGCACAAATCAAGAACCTTTCGCTTCTAAGTGTTTATGTTTTATATGTTAGTGTTCACCCTTTCATGCAAGTGTTCATCTCTATTTATAGAGATGAAAATTCTTAATTAGAAGAGTTTGTAACTCCTGGTTAAAAGGAGTTATAAGCACTAATTGGTTAATTAATCCCATAACTTCCTTCATAAATGCATTGTGGTTACATGACTATAATCATGGTCATTAAGTCAAACTTGAAACCGCTCATTTAATAGGTGTAGTTACAAACATTTAATGTTGAAACCGTCCATTTAATAGACATTAAGCTAACCACTAAACGAATCAGGGGAAATTAGTGACTTGATGGGTGTACACTTCGTACCTCCAAACCCATTTCCAAATATGATCCAATTTCCACAATTGCACTAAATTTCTAACAATGATCTCATATGAACACATGAGAAAACGTTACAAGTTGTTAGCGATTTATTTAACGAGGAAACTCCTCTAAGCCTTAAAGCCGATCTAGTGTAACATATTTGGCGTCGAACAAATGCAAAACTATTATTATCATTGTAACGTATACTCCTCTAAGCCTTAAAGCCTTAAAAACGTTACAAGTTGTTAGCGATTTATTATCAATGTAATGTATTTTAACTATTAGTAAAAAATTAATTTCAGTGTTTAAAAGAAGAAAAGTGTAGACATTGGTCGTGAAATTGTATGTCATGTTAGATTAAATTAGTGATGAAGTTTGTTAAAGAGAAAGATGATAAAAGTTGATCATACTTCTTCATTGTTATACGATTGTGTTTTACTCCCTCCGTCTCTAAATAAGTGTCCACTATTGACTTTCGAAGTCATTATTCTTCAACTTTTATCTTAAATTATTTTGTTTGTGTTATATAATACTTGATGAAAATCATACCAATGAAAATACATTTATAAATCAATCCATTCATATATTTTGCATCAAGTATTATATAACACAATCAAAATAATTTGAGGTCAAAGTTGAACAATAATGACTTCGAAAGTCAATAGTGGACACTTATTTAGGGACGAAGGGAGTATAATCAAGCATTAAATGTACATCATTGCATTGTTTTCAGAGTGAGATCTTGACTAGCAACATTATTTTTTCTCTTGAAAATCGTGAAACTAATTAAAAACAATATACGTTTTGCATAGAACCTTCTCTAACTGGTTTAAAGATCTTCGATTTTTAGCTTCACGTGAAACAACTTTTGAAGATTAAAAAAATCTACTACCTCCGTCCTAAAATTATAGTTCACAGACAAAAATTACACCGTTTATGAAAAATGCATTAATTACTGCTTTGGTTTTTACGAAAACAAAGAAAAAACAGTTTTACCATTTGATAATTAATTAATGTTTTTTTTATTTAGGTAAATATCAATTTGGACTAAAAGTAATATGGTAAACTTAAACAAATCCAACTATTATTTTTAGTAGTGAACAATTATTTTGAGACGTACCAAAAAGAAAAGATGAACTATAATATTAGAACGGAGGTAGTAGTAATTTAATTTTCTGGTAGCTGTCTACTTTAGTTCGGTTGGAAACAAAGTGATTAATGTTTAGAAATTAGTTTTTAACTCTTTAATAGACAAATTATCATAAGGTGACACTCATCTTAGTAAATTTTATGTCCTATATGATTTTTATGAGATTGTCATAATTCGAGATCCTAGAGATCCTTTAATAATTTAATACGACTAAAAATTTATGCGCACAAGAAATAATTTGTCCTCCTTTATGATTATATTTTTATGTTGCGCAGTGTTAATTATATTATGTGTTGCTTAAATTGTGTAAACTGTTGGTTGTTTTTTGTTGGCTCAAAACAGGGTGAAGATAATCAATAGCCTAACTAATTACCAATGACAGTTACCGGATATCACTTGAAGTCGTGTAATCACTTTTCAAAGAAGATTATTCGACCCTATGCCTATGTTACACGAATACCTCCCTGGGATAAAACCAAAGGTTTGTTCTTGTTTGAAGAAACCAATCAAAAACCATTCGCTTCTAAGTGTTTATTGTTTTCTGTGTGTTTTTTCATCCAATTGTGATCCCTATTTATAAGGGATTTACTCAAAACCTAGTCAATGGAATTAATGAGAGATTAATGGCCAATTAATATCTTCTATAGTTATCCTCCATAATTTTAGGAATTAGTGGTTACATGATCAAATTAAATGTGGTCAGTTAATGCAATCAAACCTGTCACCTAAGTAGGCAAAAGTTGTTACAAACATTTAATGTAGTCAAACTTGCCACTTAAATGTTTTTAACCACCCATTTAATCTAACCACTATAAGAGTCAGGGAAAATCAGTGACTTGATGGGTGTACACTCCGTACCTCCAAACCCATTTCCAAGTATGACCCAATTCCGACAATTGCACTAAATTTCCAACAATCCTTTCCAATTTAGTACAATTCATTTGCATGAAAATTAAACATTAAACAAAAACAAGTGCATAAACGAAAATGTCCCGAGGATTGCATTTCCGTCTTAGTAAATTACACGTTCAAATATTCAAAAATCAGGGTGTTCTAAGAATTGAACCCTTCAACCCATTTGAATACCTAAAGATAAAATACACACAAGTTTTCAAACACTTAAACGCTCCTGACACTATACAAGCCATGTGTCCATATCCAATTCATAAATGTTGTAAGAGCCAAAGCATATGCTCCCTGAAGCGGCAAAACGTCAACATTTACATAGGTGGTTCCTCTTTATTCATGCTCCTGCTAAGCACTTTTTCAAAGAAATTAACCATTAAGAAGTAGAGACTTCATCCTCTTTTTCAGCAGGTTCCAAGCACATCCTTGGGATGATATGTAAATACATGTGCTTCAGTTCACTGAATGTTCAGCTTTCCAAATTGGACTCAACTAACAAGTTTCCTCAGTAGAGAGTTGGGTGTCCTTGCATTCAGTGACTAAGTTGGACTTTTAACCTATCCCTTCAGCAGACTTTAAAACCAAGTCTCTAGCCAATCCCTTCGTCAAGTGATCAGCTAAGTTTCGTTGAGTCCTCAAAACTTTATAGATACCACCCTATTCATGATAAGCTTACGAATCATGTTATGCCTGACACCTAAGTGTCTAGATTTTCCATTGTACATTTGACTATAAGCCTTTGCCAATGTAGCGGCACTATCACAACGGATAAAAATAGGTGCTATAGGTTTGGACCACAATGGAATCTCAAGAATCAGGTTTCTCAACCATTCAGCCTCTTTACCAGCAGTTGCCAAAGCCACAAATTCAGATTCTATTGTTGAACCAGTGATGCAAGTCTACTTCTTAGAAGCCCAAAAATTGCACCTCCACCAAGCAGGAATACCCAACCACTGGTAGACGAAGTATCTTTAGCATTGCTGATCTAGCTTGCATCAGTGTATTATTCTAGAGTCGGACGATAACTAGTATATGTCAAACTATAGTCCATGGTTTTCTTTAAGTACTTTAATACCTGCTGAATTGCTTGCCAGTGCTGAGTACCATAATTACTAGTATACCTACTTAGTTTACCTACTGCAAAAGCAATATCAGGCCTTGTACAAGTCATGACATACATCAAACAACCAATCACCCTAGAAGAATCAAGTTGAGATACAGCCTGACCATTATTGGGTATCAACTTCTCACTTGTAGCCATAGGAGTACTCACCGGAGTGCAATCAAAGTAATTGAATTTCTTTAGTACCTTTTCAATATAATAAGACTGGGAAATTGCTATTTTATTACTTTCATGTTTAATCCTTATACCCAGGATAACATTAGCCTCCCCTATGTCCTTCATAGAGAGCTTTAAAGACAAAAATTCCTTTGTCAGGTCAACCAAAACTTGGTAAGTGCCAAAGATCAGACTCATGAATCACCATTTTCTATGACCTCCTAAAGAGCATAGTCTTAGATCTAGAAGTACTGCTTAATTCTTATCACCCACATCTCATACTCACCTAGTTTGAGTATGGGTAGCTTAGCAGTAGTATTACTGTTTGTAGATTCAAACTCCATGTCTTCTAGATCAAAGTTTCTCAAAGCAAAGCTTTGATACCACTTGTTGATCCCAATCCTAGATCGATTCCTTAGGTTTTCTAAGGTTAAATTACCTTGGATAAATCCAAAATAACTTGTTGTAGAAACTTTGTATGCATACTAAAGTGTATGCGGAATCTACACCTTAATACCTAGAAGTATTATGAATAAAACAGTAATCTTGGATAAACAAAGATATAACCAAACGCTCCAATATTATTAGATCAATAATACGAGTACTCTTCACTAGTACAAGGTTTTACAACCTTGAAGCTTTTCTAAATCGACTTGACAACTTATAAACTTGTATATCTATCTAATGCCCTAGAGCCTCCTTTTATAGACTAAGGAGTCCTAGTCGGCTTACAATACATTCCTTAGAGATCATAATCTTTTCTAAACATAAATGTAATCACTTAAACAAATACTTTATACATATCTTTTACAAAAATATCTCAATACTTATCTTCACAAGTATTCTTGTTCTCCAAACAATCTTTATCTCTTTAAACCGTCTTTATCCTCTTGGCAGTAGTAAGTCTTCTAGCAGTTGTAATCCAGCAGCATTAACTTTTTGTACCAGCAGTACTAATAAACATAAGCAGTAGTAACATTAGTACTAGCAGTACTAATATGTACTCACAGTAGTAACATGTACTAGCAGTCTTAACATTACTACTAGCAGCACTAACTACTTAGCTTATATTTTAGTCTTCAACTCTGAGCAGTCTTAACTTTAACTAACAACAGTTACTTTACACTAATAGTACTAAATTATACTAACAACAGTAACTAGCAGTGGTAACTTTATACTACCAGTACTAACTACTTAGCATAATTTCCATTATGTACCTGAGTAGTAGTAACTCTAAGAATCCTTAAAGTCTTTTAAGTCCCAACAATCCTCCCCTAAACTTGATGTTCATCTTCTGAATCTTCAAGTTTCTTCATTAAAAGTCTTCATCATACTCAGGAGGATACATTCAAACCTTTTATTGCCCCTTTTGCTGCTTTACCATAACCTTGAGCAGTTGATAACACATCTCATTAAAATTATCAGTTTAAAGTTTCTTGTTTAGCATATTAGTGATGGTTATTGGTGTGAGGGGATATCTCTTTTCAACCAACATGAAGATGTGCATATTTCTAAACCTTACAAAGTGCACTCTACATGAATCATACAATTTCCAAACATTCACTGTATATCCTTGTAGATTTCTCCATACTTCACTTCTAATGTTTGGTTCAAACATGACTTTTAAATCTCCCAACAACACTCTTTCATGTTCATCTTCAGGCCTTGTATCAGCATGCTTTATTTTGACTAACTTCCAAAGAGTCTCTAAATCTTCTCTGTCAATATCTTAAAGCATCCTAATCATTGAAGAATATCTCTTGGAACTTCCATCTGCTCTGATCAATTGAAAATACACCATTATTCCTTCTTTAAGAAGCTTGTATTCAACAATCATAGGTGGTTTGGTAGCAAGTGGTATAACATCAATTGCTATTTCATCGTCTTTGACTATCACTAGATGCTAGCTTCATCATCTTCTTCAACTTCTTCAATTTCATCTGTCTCTTTATCATCCTCCATTCTTTGTTTCTTTAAAGATTCTTATTGCTGCTCTTTTCCTACCAAGCATCTTCTTTCTGCTGCTTTTAGCTTTCTCCTCACTACTTTTTGCCTTCTTTGACTTATCAACTTTAAGTTCATCCTTTGCACCTTTAGAACTTTCTTCTGTTCCCTTTTTACTTTTAACTACCTCATAATCCATAGGTATAAAAGTATTTACTCTCCTCATTTCATTATTAAACATCTTCTGGATCTCTTTATAGCTCTTGTTCTTCAACTGGTTATGTTTGTATCCACCCATGTTTTTAAGATAGGTAGACATTTAATTCCTCTTTTGAGCTTTAGTTGGTGGCTTTCTTCTTTTCTCTTCAACTCTAAGCATTGCAAAGTGTTTCTTTCTTTTGTTCATAAGCTTCACAAACAGTCTTGATCATTCTTTAATAGTTATCTCTCCTTCTTCTTTTGTTTGTAGCCTCTGAGCTAACTCAAAATCTGCCTCTATCATAGCTTGTGTATTATCCCATGACTCAATCAAAGCTATATTGGCTTCTTCATCTTGTTTCCTTGCAAGCTTTTCTTCTTCTATAATTTCAGCCTCCAACTGAGCTTGGAGATTTCTTGCCAAATCTTCATCAAGAGCAACTTGATCTTTTCTTTTTAGAGGAACTTCAGGCTCAATCATAATTCCTTTGCCTTTATCTTTAATCATTAAAGGTTGTGCTTCTTGTGGAGTTTTAAATTCACTTGGCTCGTGTACTACAACCCCTCTAGCCTTGTGTCTTGTAGTTGTTGTTGTTGTAGCAGTAGTAGTAACAACTTTAGGTTTAGCTGCTTTGATTTGAATAAGTGTCTGAGCCAATGTGATTTCTTCAATAGTTGTAGGAGCAACACTATCTTCAACACTAGTATCTACCTCTCTTTCCTTTACACTCTGCTCTTGATTGTCACCAACTGGCATATCCACATTTACTTCATCCCCATGAAGATCATCTATATCAAACATATCTGCATCATCAGACCTCCTCTGGGTATCATCAACTAAAGAAACATCAGCATCCTTATCAATGTCTTCTATACTCCTCCCATGTTTGGATGCATCTTCATGATCACCCAAACTCTCCTGATCTTCAGAGGATTCAACTCTCCTAGACATACTAACTTTCTTTAGTCTTTCCAAACCTATAGTTCTTGATTTCTTTTTCTTTTCCAACCTCTAGACCCTCTTCTTTAAATCAGCAATCTCCTTTGCTTAAGCATCATTTGCCTTCTCTAAATTAAGAACCTGAATCTACACCCTCATCTTGAGTAGGTTGAACCATCATTCTTTCAAACAAAGGTGTTATCCTCCCCGAAAAATCCTTTCCTTCTCTTTTCATATTTGCAAAGATTTTCTTTGTGTGTGAAGGGTTAACATAAATCTGCTTGTGGTGTGACATATCACCAAGCTGTTGATTAATGAAAATTGGTAGAAATCATGGATACATCAGGCATTTAACCCCTCCATCTAAGTGCTTCACCATAGCATCAAAAATGTACTTAGACAGATTAAATCTTTGGTTTGTAGCCAAGCATATGATTAAAGAAGCCATTGTACTACTGAATTCATTCCATGCAGTGGATTTGGCACTAAGGCATTGGGTAATGGTATGAATTAAGAACTTCCATTGCAGAGAAAAGAAAGCTTTATAAAATGTAAGCTTTTGAAAAGGTTTTTCATACCCCATTTGTGCCAGTTCTTCAAAAATAGTAGAAGTTGGCAAGCAATCAGTACCTCCTGCATCTTCCAAGTAAAGATCACTCCTAATGCTTGTCTCTGTGATGATCAGCTTCTTTTTATCAATTAGGGCTTGTATCTGATGTACACCATTAATCATTTTTGCCATTGCGGTTGCCCAAAACTGTTAAATGCAAGATGTGTAGATTTAGGATTGACAGTCAATGCATAACGAAACTGATTAGCATTTAGAAAATCAATAATCTCATGAAATCCATCACTTTCAGTAGGTTTTTCTAAGAATGCGACCATGTTGTGAGTATCAGTAAAAGTTAGGGTTGGCATTGTGTTATATTTTGATGATCAAAGATGAAATTGAGTTAGGGTTTATGGTTAGAGAGTGTTTGAATGATTGAAATCGAATAAAGAATCGAATGAAACCCTGAATTGAAGTATTTATAGAATCACCCTCAGCAGCATTAACTTAAACTGGCAACACTAAATTAGGCCTAGCAGCATTAACTTAAACTGACAGCACAAAGTTATGCCAAACAGTAGTAAGTAACCCAATAACCTAAGACTAACAACATTAAGTTTTAAGTTACCTGCACTAACATCAATTTCTTTCTAAAAGGGACTTCTATCATCAATCGATTCTTCTCACAAGCTCTCTTTCTGTTTTTAAGCTCACAATATCTCTCAATTATTTTTGCTCACATAATCACTCATTTCTGTTTTTATTCACACATCTATCTTTCTATTTTTAAGCTCACTTAATCTCTCAATTCTTTTTGGCTCACCAAATCACTCTGTCTATTTTTATGCAACAAATTTGACAGTTGTACAAAGTTCCATCAATTCCAATAATTTTAGACTGTCCTCCCCACTTCCAAGTGTGTAACCTCTTGAGAGAGGTGGATTACTGGATTGTTTAGATGTAGTCTCAAACCTAGTTTGAGCATCCGCATCCCCCAATATAGTATCTTGGCACCTGGGATCACTACCTGAATCAATTCCCTAAGGACTTGATCCATTAAGTGTTGCCATGGATTGGGTCTTATTTGATGTTACCACTGTCCTGCTCTGCTTCTAAGCTAGAAGCAGTAGTGGCAGCCCTTTCCATTCTGTCACCCAACTCCTTATGGACAGCCTCATCACCAACCTTTATAGGGGGACCACTAGACTGAGGTATCTTGGTGTCCCGACCTCTTTTGACATGCCTAGATATTTTTGATTTTTTAACACACTTTTGATATAACTTATCCTTCCATCCATGCTTTGACTGTAAAAATAAGTAGCCTCCGCTCAAACAATGCTTCAAGGGATAAGTATTTGCTCAACAATTGTAACTTTGGCTCTCATGTTATCTCAACAGCATTAACTTTTGCCCGACAGTAGTAATTTTCTGCCTGTATTAACAGATGTCTAACAGTATTAACTTTGTCTTCAATAATTATACACCAACATGCCTCTATTCATCACAAGCACACTTGAAAAGACTAGATAGACATGTGAGAATTCATGAGGATCCATATTTATGCATAACCCATGAATAAAAGTTAAAAACTGTTATAGAAAACATGAACTTTCCTTCAACCAATTATTCAGAGGTGAAGCATTCATCATCAGGTATTCAATATGCTTAACCTGCAGGTGTTAGTCCATAGCAAAAAATACAAAATCCAAAGTATTTTCTTCTTGACATCATTAAGTATGACTAACCGTTTTAACAAGCAGTCTTAAGTATAACTAGCAGTACTAATTATACTTAGCAGTACTAATTGACAAGACTAACAGTACTAATCCTTTACAAAACTTTTACAAAAACATAAAGAGATATAGACATTAAGGATTAAGCATTCCAATACTTGAGACCAAGTACTGAAACCTTCCAACATCAAAACCTTTTGTAAGAAGATCTTCAACATTATAATCAGTATGAATTTTAACCGTTTGGATTAACTTTTTAGCATTGCAATCTCTTATAAAATGATGCCTAATCTCTATATGTTTTGTTTTAGAATGTTGAACAGGATTTTCAATAATGCAAATAGTATTGTTATTGTCAATATTAATGACAGTATTCATGAAATTGTGCCCATAATCTAGCAATTAATTCTGAATCCAGAGTACTTGTCCACAACAACTAGCAGCAGCCACATATTCATCTTCAATTATAGAGGTGGCAACCATTGTTTGTTTCTTACACTACCAAGATATCAACCTGTTTGACAACCTCTAGTTGTAGACTTTCTATCTTGAGTTGCTCCAGCATAGTCACTATTAGTATAAGCAACCAGTTCAAATGGAGAATCCCTAGAATACCAATGGTCTAAAGTTGGTTTGCCTTTCAAATATCTAAAAATTTTCTTTACAACTAAGAGATGTGATGTATTTGGAGTAACTTGAAATCTGGCACATGCACATACTACAAACATAATATCTGGCCTAGATGTTGTGAGATACATCAAAGACCCAATCATATATCTATAGGGATGTACATCAACATCATCAGCATCTTCATCTTTGACTAGGGGCTTTTCAAGATCAACTAGAGTTGAAGCAGACTTCACATCAGTGTAGTTGAATTTCTTCAAAATCTTAGCTACATATTTATCATGACTTATAAATATTCCATCTTCCTTCTGTTGTACTTGTAATCCTAGAAAGAAAGTAAGTTCTCCCATAGAACTTATCTGAAACTTGTCCTTCATGAGCTTCTTAAATCCAGTACACAGATCCTTGTTTGTAGAGCCAAAGATAATGTCATTAACATAAACATGTACAAGCAAAATATCTCCTTTTTGCTTCTTGATAAATAATGTCTGATCTATCTTGCCTCTTTTAAACCCATTGTACAACAGATAGTTAGCAAATGTTTCATACCATGCTCTTGGTGCTTGATGCAAACCATAAAGTGCCTTGACCACCTTGTAAACTTTGTCTGGATGGTCAGGATCTTTAAATCCTGGTGGTTGAGTAACATAAACTTCTTCCTCAATAATTCCATATAAGAAAGCACTCTTTATATCCATTTGATATACCAGAAAACCCATAAAAGAAGCATAGGCTAATAACAATCTTATTGCCTCAATTCTTGCCACATGAGCAAAAACTTCTTCATAATCAATACCTTCTTCTTCTCTATAACCCTGTGCAACAAACCTGGCTTTATTCCTAATCATAATCCCCCTTTCATCTTTCTTGTTTCTGAAGACCTATTTTGTTCTAATGGCCCTCTTTCCACTAGGTAAATCCACAAGTATCTAAACCTGTTGAAGTTTGAATTGCAGAAGTTCTTCCTGCATTGATTCCACCCAAGATGAATCAGATAGATCTTTAGCAACGCTTGTGGGTTCAATTTGTGATAGAAAACAAGCATATAAATAAGTATTCAGAGTATTCATAGTATCATGTGTTTTATGTTCATATACTGCGCTGAGAAACCCTTGTTCAGAAGTAGGTTTTGTCATTCTTCTTGTCTGAATAGATGACTTCACATCACCAATCACATTTTCAATTGGGTGATCCTTATGAATTCTTGTATTGGGAGTGGTTGGAACTGTATAGGAATTTATGATGTTCCCCAAATCAACTTCTGGTTCATCTTCATCACTGAAGAACTCCACATGAGTGGCTTTAATTGTATGTCTAACTCCCATTGTGAACATGTTATGAGGGATATCTTGATTATTTAAACCAGCAGTATTAATTGATGGATCAACAGTATTAAGTTTAGAACTACCAGTATTAACATGTTGACCAACAACATTAACTTATTTAGGACTGCTAACATCACCAGACTTATCTTGTTCATCATTCTCATTATCCGGACCATCTCTATCCTGCTTTTGATCATCAGCAGCAAATTTTGGTTCACCATTATCAACATCCTTGTAAGGTGAATCAAAGTATGAAGCATCTTTCCAAATTGGCATCACTATGCAATCTTGACTGATTTCTTCTGATCTACCTATACTAAATACACCCTGTGTACCTATAGATTCATTAGAAATTGTACCTGCAGTAACTGGAACATAGTTCATAGATTGGGTTCGAGAATCAATATCAAA
The DNA here is from genome assembly GCA_026074375.1 of Tanacetum coccineum. NCBI lineage: Eukaryota > Viridiplantae > Streptophyta > Magnoliopsida > Asterales > Asteraceae > Tanacetum > Tanacetum coccineum. Next base: position 5,511 of record BQNB010006992.1, on the reverse strand, counting down.
CAACCACTTTAGACCATTCCCTTCTATCATAGGCTTATTCTCTAAAAACCCAATATGCAAGTTTTCTTATACTCTCCTAGTTCTAGTGTTGTATACCCTAAAAGCTTTACTACTCAAAGAATATCCAACAAAGAAACCTTCATCACTTTTACCATCAAACTTGCTTAAACTGTCTAAAGTATTAAGAATAGTAACATGACATCCAAATGGTCTTATAAAACTTAGAGCAGGTTTAAAACCTCTAAAAAGTTCATAAGGTGTCTTGTTATGAGGCTTGACTACTAAGACCCTATTCTGTACATAGCAAGCAGTACTAACTGCTTCAGCCCAAAATGTGGTAGGTAACTTAGAGTCAGCTAACATTGTTCTAGCAGCCTCAATTAGTGTCCTATTCCTCCTCTCAGCTACACCATTTTGCTGAGGAGTCCTGGCTACACTATATTCTCTCTTAATACCTTTTTCTCTGCAAAAATCATCCATAACTTTGTTCTTAAACTCTGTTCCATTATCACTTCTGATTATTTTCACTTTCTTATCCACTAGGTTTTCTATTTCTTTGATAAAGTTCTTAAGGATCTCACTGGTTTCATCCTTAGTTGTTAAAAAGAAAACCCATGTAAACCTGCTATAATCATCAGTGACTACTAAGCAATACTTCTTATGCATTAAACTACTCACAAAAGTTGGACCAAACAGATCCATATGAAGCATAAACAAAGGCTTAGTAATTGGATTCAGAACTTTGGACTTACAAGAAGCTCTGTGTTGCTTCCCTTTAAGACAAGCAACACAGGTTTGGTCATTTTCAAAACGTTTTGTAGGCAATCCTCTTACAAGATTATCCTTAACAAGCTTATTTATGTTCTTAAAATTAATGTGACCAAGCCTCCTATGCCAGAGCATTGATTCATCTGATGTAGCCTTTGCAACAAGACAAGTTAAAGTCTCTTTAGGAACAATATTCTTCATATAAAAACTGTACATGTTGTCCTTTCTAGGAATTTTAAGAAGTATCTGACTTTCATCAGGCAACTTAAATTTAGGAGATAAGACAAGACATTCAGTGTCAGTAAAAAGGACATAGTTCTTTTTGTCACACATCTGTGAGACACTAAAAAGATTGAATTTTAACTCATTGACAAAGTATACATCTTCAAAATCAAGACTATCAGTTTTAAGTATTCCTTTACCAGAAATTCTACCACTATGAGCTCCTCCTCCAAATGTAACATAACCTCCATCAAATTCCTTGAAATCTGATAGATAAGCTATGTTCCCAGTCATGTGCCTTGAGCATCCACTGTCAACAAATCCTGTATCATCTTGTTGTGGCTTGCCATGCACATAAAAATAAGGAAATTAGATTCCTTTGGGGACCCAAGCCATCATTGTTGGATCTGCCTCGTGCATCAATGTAGTTATGTTTCTTCAAGGTGATTGATGCACTATCAAGTTTGGTAGGTCTCCAAACCCAACATGCTGAGGCCTTAACAGCATTTGCCTGATTAAACCTAACAGCATTAACAACTGCTGAATGTGGCCTAGCAGTATTAACTGCTTTTGGCCTAGCAGTGTTAACTGCTTTTGCCTTGGCAGTATTATTTGTTTGGGTAAACCTTTTGTTAGATAATACTATTTTTGATTGATAGGGCCTTCTTACAGTTGATTGTGCTGATTTTGAAAAACGTGACATTGATGTAGCACTAAAAACTATAGATTTGGGATGAGCAGTATTAACTGTCCTGGCAGTATTAAATGGTTTTGGGCCAGTTTTCATTAAAACTGCTCTTGGAACCATGTTCCTTTGAGCATTAGGGTAACACCTGTTGGTAGTATAGTTGTAGTTTACCCTATTATAATTATTCCCATATACCATCCTTTCCCTTTGATGGTACTTACAATGAGCCTGCACATGATCAAAATTCCAACAAATGAAGCAAGCTTTGTTATACATCACAAAATAACTTCCTAGTTGATTGGACTTCTGTCCATTCTAGTTTCTTTGACTCCCTCTAGGACTTTGTGATCTATACATCTCAACATACCTAACTAACTTTTTAACTGTTTTTTTTATGATTTTTAAGTTTGACAATCTCTATCTTTTTATCAAGAAAAACAGTTTCTTTATCAACATTAATAGGAGACTCAATAAAGCTACTTGTGTCTTCTAATACTTGTTCTTTTACCAAATAGTCATTAGAATTTTCCTTAGAAGCATCTGATTTTTTTATCACAAACAGTGTTAGACTCTTACTTACTATCCTCAGAACCATAACTTTTGAATTCAGGGTCTTTGAATTCATCAAGACTAGAATAAGACAAATCAAGCTTTAATCAAGCTTTTTAAAAAGAAGTCGATTTATAAATTAAAAGATGGGGTGAGAATAGCATTATACCCCAAACCCTTTTTACTTTTGTCAGTTATCTGACTCCCTAACAACTTGTCTAGGTCTTTTGAGGCTTTATCAAATTTCTCAATTTTAAATTCAATGCCCTCTTTTTCTTGCTTAACTTTTTCAAACTCACTTTTAAGTACATTTATTTCATAATCTTTGCAAGCTACTTCCCTTTTAAGAACTGCAACTTCTTCACTAAAAAGAACCTCATTCTTTCTATATGTGATAAGTTGTTCTTCTACAGTTGCTAAACCTCTTTTATAAGTAGCTGCTGTAAATTCAGTTTGATTAAGCTTAACAATCAAATCATCACACTGTTTCTTAAGAGTTTCATAGTTTTTCAGACAAGTTTTAGAGCAAGTTTTATCATTGTATACCTCAGAGTCTAAAAACGCCATTAGAGCCATGTTTGTCTGAACCTGTTCTTCTGCCATATCACTCCAGTCAAAACCTATACCATTTATAGCCAACATTGCCTTTGAAGATGTGTCTTCATTGTTTCCATGCTTCCTAGTGTTGTCTTGATTTCTGAACTGACCCTCCTTGTTCCTTGGTGCTCTACACTCCCTGGTAAAGTGTCCCATCTTGTGACAGTTGAAACACTCTACCTTGGATTTATCATACCCAACAATATCATTGGCATTAATGAAAATTTTCTTGCCTATCCTCTAAAAGTACCTCTTTTCCCTCATACTTAACAGAGAGAGCTGCCACTTCAAATCTATTGCTTCTAGATCATCTTCATGAATTTGCTCTAAGTCTTGCTATATGAGATTAGAACCATTGGGATTCTCAACCATGAAAGCATACACAACATTATCACTGAAGCTGGCAGTACTAACTAGAGGACTAGCAGTTGTTAACATAGGGCTAACATACTGAACTTGATAGCAAGGTTTTAGCAGTAGTAACATCATTAGTACTGCTAGCTTGGTGCCTTGAGCAGTCATACGCCAAGTTTGAGTCACCACTACTTGCACCAACAGATTTCTTTACACGTTGTTCAACAATTTAAAGTTGTTAACAAATCACGATCCAATAGTTCAATTTCAGCTTATTCATCCAGACACTACAACATGAGTATTCCACTCAGGAGGCAAGCTTGTCAAAAATTTTGAATTTAAGTCTTCTTGAGTGATGACTACACCCAAAATTGCAAGCCTACTAACAATCTTCTGGAGCCTGTTAAAGATAGAGTCAAGAGACTCTGTGCTTGATGCACTAAAATTTTCATATTGTTGCTTCAAAAGTGTCTTTTGTGTTTTCTTAGTGGCTTCATTACCTCCAAATCGTGTTTCGATAGCAGCAAACATTGTTTTAGCATCAGTGTACTGACTGAAAGTAAGTTGATGTTCATTGGGAAGAGCCATGAGTAGCAAGCTTCTAGCCTTCACATCATTCTTCTTGTTGGTCTTTTCTTCAGCAGTTACAGGTACTGACATCATAAAATGAAGTACCATTCTCTTGTGCTGTTTGTGGTACAAATACCCATGAGTTACCATTCTTTATGACCTCCCATAGAGCATAGTCTTGTACCTGGAAGTATTGCTTGATTCTTATCACCCACATCTCATACTCACCTAGTTTGAGTATGGGTAGCTTAGCAGTAGTATTACTCTGTGCAGATTCAAATTCCATAACTTCTAGATCAAAGTTTCAGAACACAAGGCTCTGATACCACTTGTTGATCCCAACTAGATCTTGCAAACCTTGTTAAAGGGTTAGTTGTATTGAATAGATTCAAGACAACTATGCTAGAAACTTTGTTGATACTAAGAGTATGCGGAATCTACTCTTTAGTACTTAGAAGAATATGAATGTAATAGTAAACTGTGATGCAGTAGAATGAACAATGAATATAACCAAAAAGCTTCAATATTATTATGATGAATAATACGAGTACTCTGTCTAGTACTAGGGTTTACAACCTTGAAGCTATGAATGTGTCTATCGAGATGTGTTTACAACCAAAACCTAGGATCTCCTTTTATACACCAAGGAGTCCTTTACAAGATACAAATCTTCTAAACTTATATAAGATATCTACGTATCTTCTAATTATATAAGATATACACAATAAGTTCATACATATCACTTCACACGTCTTTATCATTCTCTGACAGTTGTAATCTTCATGCAGCAGTACAAAGTCTTCCAGCAGTACTAAGTTTAGTACTGGCAGTACTAACTTTCTTCTGGCAGTACTAACCTAGTTAGTACTGGTAGTTATATTCTGAGCAGTATTAAGTTCTTGGACTAGAAGTACTAACTTGTGAAGATTTATTCCCAACAACTTCCATATATGTAATCGGGGAAATATACGCAAAGCAAATGTAACCGCAAAGAAAAGACAAGCGTAAGCTCATAGCAAAGTAGAGCTCAAGGGCAAAAATAAACGTAACGCAACATAAACGTGGAGAACGATATATGCAGGCATAGGTAAACCCATATCATAACATGCTTAAGGAAAAATGGTTCTCAGGTATATGCCATAGCAAAAACACGTATAAGGCACACATAAAAGAACTTAAGGATCACATACTGGTTATAGACCAGACCTAGATATTCTACCTGGTTCCCTATAACCCAGGCTCTGAATACCAATCTGTCACACCCCCAAACGGGGCCTGAACGGAATACGTGTCCAAGGGCGTGACATCATAATATACATCACACAAAGCACGAGAGAACAACCACTAATGGACGTTTTGAAAATCATTACTCGTTTTATTATTTAAAAATAGATAAGTTTTACAAGTGTTGGGTTCAGTTCCTGAGCCTTTCAGTCTTTTAGTAGATTTAAACATAAAATCCCCTAAGTTACTCAAGCTGAAGTAGTTCAGTTTGAGATGTTGAAGTTCCTTCAGCGTCAGCTCTTAAGTTCCTTAGAAGATTGGGAAGTATCTTCACTTCAGTGTATGCAACGGTACAGAAACTGAAGAAGGCCCTTGGTTGGAGCTTCTGTTTAGCTTGGTTGACAATTCCAAGCTGAACGTAGTCAATCTCCTTAACAGAATCTGAAACAAAAGTTTCACTTCTAGAAGGTTTACAAGGCGGGAAAAAGATTGCATTATGCCAAAAGGAATAAAGCAATCTCCCTTGGAAAAGGTTCTTC
>BQNB010006991.1:33212-95232 GCA_026074375.1 Tanacetum coccineum | reverse complement strand
TTGATGTTAACGTTTTTCAACACGCGTATCAAATAAACCCTCAAATATATTATATATATTTATAGAAAATACATATACGTAAGCAAAGTATCATACAAATTATTCTTAGGAAAGAATAATAAGTAATCAACACGGGTATCGTTTTCCTCGGCGAGAGATGAATGGAAATCTACGTTTAAGTTGTAAATCGAGCTTGATTGTCATTCGAGTTTTTGGTTTTGGTTTTAAACTATTTTTACGCTAAAAATTAAACTAATATTAATTCTAAGATTTAAAACTACAAAATTATACTAAAATTGATCTAAAAGATATAAATGACAAATATGCTTGCTAAGTGGCGTGAAAAGTTCATCAAGTGTGAATTAAGGTTTATTAACAAATTAATTTCCTTAGAAAAAATAATTATCTCACAACGTTGGTTTATTTTAACAAAAATCTCTTAAAAAAAGATATTAATTACTAGATGTCTAGTTTGACTATTTCTCCGGCTTTTGCCCTTTGAAACATTCAAACTATAAATCTAAATAATCGAAGTTTATTTATTAATTAAACCTTTTTTTCAAATCCACACTTAATTCCCAAATCACTTAACAAGCACTAATTAAACTACTCTCTACCAAATATCAAATAAGCAAACATTTTATAAAATGGCAAATTAAATCTACACTAATTAATTGAAAAAGGATAGAAAATGGAAGAGAAATGAAGACCCGCAGCTAAACGAATACCACCCGATTTATTTAACTAAAACAAATAATCAAATTCGGTCTAGCTTAATAAACCCTTAAGCTCCACGCCTCATGAGTTGACCAGTACCAAAATCACAAAATAAAATAAACTGTTAAAGTAAAATAGTTACAAAATTAATCACTTGTCCTAACAGATAACAAATCAAACACAGTCCTACATTAATCAAACGCAGCCCTAAATGAATTATACAAATCAAAATGCCAGTCCAACTAGAAACCAAAGGCGTCCCAATTAATTCTACAAACCAAACTTTAGCCCAAGTTACTAAATGTGACACCCCGTAAGAAAAAAAAATTAGATTCTCCTTGCGTTAGGTAAAAGTCATGTACTGCACGTTTGCAAGTTACCGTTAAATTTCAATGAAAGGTCATTTTGTGACCGTCAATGCATTACTTTGTCATAGAAAATCTAAATTTTACGCAAATATCACCATTATTACTCTGTGTCTAAAATGATATTTTATAACATGTAACGATTTCCTTATTTCATTTTTGTGAAACGAGGCCATTTACTGGTAACACTTTATGAAACCGCCTGCGTACAAATTAATAACTATAAGTGGGTTCAACAAAGATAAAATAACTTATATATATACAAGAACCCATATTAGATATATATATGCATATAAATACATATGTCAACTAATATATATATAATGAGCAAACACCATCATTACCAAACCTTATACTCTACCCTACCTATTTTCTACTTTGAAAACTTATATCACATGATACGTCTATGCATCCGATACAAATTGAAAAGAAAGAAATAGCAAGATTCTATAATAATATTACATGGTACAATTTCAAAAAGAAGGAATAGTAAATATGCCTTAACAGTATTATGAAAAGAAATAATGAACCACAGTATTAGAATTATTACAATAATGCAACAATGTGCATAGTATACATTCACATGTAATATATCAGTAACTAGGCCAATGATTTGAGTATAAAAGAGGAACCACGAATGAACAAAAGTATCTCAACAAAAATTGAAAACAAAGATTTCACAAGTCAAAAGGAGTTAGTTTTTTTTAGGGCTAGTAAACATCGGGTTTGAAGAGTAGTAACCAAGCACTTGGACGTTCGTAAGTCTTCTTTTTAGCTTAACATTCATCATTTCATGTCACTTACCCTTGTCGTATCATTTGCAAAAGTCTCGACTTCGCACTACATGTACACGACCTGCATGGTGCAAACCATGCAAGGTTCGCATATAAACACGCATGAAAAGAATGTAGTCGTGCTATGTATAGAGTAAACGAAGCATTTGTGTACGAGCGCATGCCAAGTTTTCATTGTGCCATACATAAAATATTGGTGCATGAGGAGGACAAGTATAGAACATGCCATGCGCAAAAACTAATAACGAACCTGAAAACTTTATAAAAACCTTAACTCAACACGCATGCGTGATTTTTAAACGTTGGCTCACTAGGGATGTGTATACCATAGTCTATACACGAATTTCATCAAGTTATTTCTGTTGTGAACCGACAAAACCCTACATGGGTATACCAGAAACGTTGGACACCACGGTAAGCCGCCACCAATAGGGCTGTTGTGACTCCCTGATAAAGGGTCCATGGCCTCTGAGAGGCCTGCGTAAGGTACGCTCGATGGGTGGCAATATAAGACGCACAGTTTGGCACGCAAGCAAGCCACAGTGGGTTGCCGCCATTGTTGCAGCCATTAGGCCTGCAAGAGTCGTGACCTCGCCCTTGTGTCTCAAAATTGGCTACCTCATGACTGCATGTATTGGCCGAACCATGCTGGTTTAATGGAAAGAATTATACTAGATATCAGTCATATATTATGGAAAGAGAAGACCACAACAGTGGTTACTACCATCCCCACTGTTGATCGACAGAAAACAAAAGGAAGGGGACAAACCATGAGGTTGGGTCACGTGTATTTTTAAAGCAACAATGCATGAAAAGTTCTTTTTTAAAAAAAAACTTGGACGTTAAAAGTATTAAAAAAAACTGCATGTTGCGAGCTCTCTGGTCGCCCAAAGCCGAATTCAAATGGACTGGCAACTCATTGTCGAGCCATAATCTTTTTGAGATATAGAAAATTTAAATAACCTTTTGATGACTTAGAAATAGTAACAACAAAACCAAGTTTTTGACGATTAGATGAACCTAATGCGGTCTATATAATTCGTGTGACGTTAAAAATATTTTAAAACTTATTTCGGGTGTTAAAACATAAGAGTCATGAGATTTAAAGCGAAAGGTAAACATTGGATGTAATAATATTTTGGGAGAATTAAGGGGCCAAAAGTGATAACACGAAAACTAAAGAGTTAGTTTTACAAATTACTTAATTTAGAAAATAGAGGGACAAAAATCCACTAATTTGAAACTTAAGGGTATTAGTTGTAGATAAATAATCGTGTAAATAAATTAAGCGAGTCGAGCAAACCATAATATATATGTATAAGCTGATAATTGCACAAACTAATTAACGACTAGGAGGTAAATAAATGAACGCGATAATAAAGTATATAAACCTAGTAACTTGCAACTAATGGTTATATTTTCTTTAGAAGTAAATCACGTGTACTCGTAAATATAAGTTACGGCGCATAAAAGTATCAACTCATGTATGGATACGTATAGTTGAACAATCGTCCCTAGAGCCAACGGTTTAATTAACATTTTGAAAATGTAAAACGTTATCTCATAAACGACAATTCCTTTCATGACCCATTTGCATAATTCATTTCATACTTTGAGTGTTAGAATATAAACTCAGAATTGTTATAACTTAGGTGTTTGAATGAGTCACTTTTGACGTGCATTGAACTGTTATCAGTTCCAAACGGCTAACCTATAAGGTGAGTTTCATAGCCCTTACTTTACTGTTTTAAATCATCTTTTGGGATGAGAACATTGCTTAATTTTTTTTACAGTTGAACACAAGTACATTTACTGATTTACTATTTAGGTCTAAGTCCCTATTCAACCCAACTTGCTATATTGCCCAATTTATCATGAACTTTCAATTTCTTGACCGGATGACCGGTTGAGGGAGCACGAATGTTATGGATAGATCTATCGGGATTGACAATCCCTGTTTGTCTTGGACTGACATTAGTCAAGCAAACACAGTTTCATTTGAGTCAGATAGGGATGTTGCGGGTTGAACATCTGCACGAGCTTATCTATGATGATATATGTTAACGCTTCAGTGTCACGAGCTTAGACAATAGTAAATACTTTTCATTGTGATATATAGGATTGCTATATTTCATGCTATGGTCATAAATCTTGTGGTTCATCATTATTATCAAACAACGAAACCTATGAACTCACCAACTTTATGTTGACATTTTTAGCAATGTTTTCTCAGGTGTTCTATATTACGGAATATATGGAGTCTGCATTGGTATATTGGCATGTAGAGGTCTATCTCTCGTATCAAGCCCTCTTCACGCCATGAAGTCACAATCCCAAATCCAGTCTTCCGCTGCAGTGAATTTGGGGGTGTGACATTAATCTATTTTATTGTTTCGTTGATTTGTTTTAATAATAAATTATCTTATACTTGATATGATTTTTTCATTATATTAATTATTGATATGGTTTTGAAAATTTAAGGTTTATAAGTGACGATTCCTTGAGGAGGTATGCGTTCTTTGCAAGCGAAAGCTGCGTAGTGGAATTATTATCGGCTTCAGATTCCAATTGGGCTGGAAATGGGGATGATGGATGGAAAATGTTGGCTTTTGAAGTTGGTGTTGATATATCCAAACGCAGGTCTGGATCCGGATCATTTCACACTTTCCGCAGCTGTGGGTGCTTAAATCGGTCTCGCCTGAACAGTTCATAACGGTTGCTAACCCCATCGAGGCTGCCAAGGTACTTATTATATACCACAACTATTCTCAGAAAAAACTGATCACATATAATTTGAAGTGTGCGTCAATATATTTCCATTCTTTCATGGTTATAAGTGACGACATTTATGTCTTTGTAGTACTATATTTTTGACACTTATAAATCCAAATATTTTATAATAGTCCGTAACTGCATAAAACATGATTAAGAATTATGTTATTGAAAATTTCTATATGTTGGACACTTGTTAACAAAGATTAACGACTTAAATGAAAAAATAACATCAAATTATTAGAGGATAAATAGGCCTGCCCCGATTTGTGGGCTCAGGGTCCATTAGGGTTTCATTATGTTATGTACTCTATAAATATCATATGAAAAAACCCCATCGGGCCGGGCCTATTTATCCTCTAATACAAATAACTATCCTCTATGAGAAACACAATAGTTCATGAATCTGTCATCTAACTGTTTAGTATTTCTGCATAAATTATTGGAACAACAATAGGACTCAGATTTTGGTTTCCTTACAATGGGTAATTTGCAATGAATTGCAGTACTAGCTAACAAGAGGAACGAGAATGATACCATTCACGCTATAATGTTTATGCTTATGATATGAAGGATGTTTTGTAATGTTTTTTTGACGTAAGTGTTTCACCTTCAAAATCCTTATGTACATTATGTTCTTCCACAACAGAACCTATACATCACACTCCTTTTTTATTTACATCGTCTAAACCAAAAAAAAAAACCTTTCGCAAGCCTCGACAACCCGATTGTATAACCCTTCAAAACAGATTTGGAATTCCCCCTCCAATAAAATGACTAACCGCGAACAAAATCCGTCGCTTAATCGAGTAACCTTGGATATAAAAAACAATCTAAAACTACAACCGTGCTTTGAAGTAAAACATTGTTTCTTAACCAAAAACAAGAACTGATGTCGTCTTCTTTTTGCTTTAACTTCGACACTGAAAACCCAAAAATACGACAGAACTTCCTCGATCTTCAATAACTGAAAACCGAGCACCAATACCTTATCGACCACAAACTCGATCGGCAAGAACCCTTGTCGATATAAATTACCTTTGCAAACCCTCGACAACCTTGAATCTTTAAAACCCCAAAACCCAAGAAACCTGGTTATGTTCTTTGTCGAGAAACCCGACAAACCCAAACACACCAGCCAATCTTTAATAACCAAAAAGACCAACAACCCTTGAATTTTCTTTAAACCGTGTCGATAATCTCAACAAACTCGAAAGTCCAAGAACCCTTTTAGTCGACGAACCTAGTAGCCCAAGCAGTATACCTTCCGCTCCTTCCAGGAAAATGAACACTAAAAGACCCTCTTAAAACCTCTCTTTGTTGCAAGTACCTGGACAAAAACCGAAGCTTCAAGACCCCTTCTCTGTCGACCAACCGTTGCACATTGTTGTCACGAACCGAACAACAAACCTGTTTTCAAAACCTATAAACAGAAAACAACACCTCTGTTGCTTTAAAAACAAACAACAAAACCTTCAAACTATCGAACCTAGCTTCTACCCGAGACCTTCGAACCAAGGCTCTGATACCACTTATAGGATTTAATCACCCTACAACCTGGTTACTAGATCGGAATAAATCCGATCTTGAAGACGAACACACCCCAGCAGATTATGTATGACAGAAAAGAAAAAGATGCACAAGAATATAACCCTAAATATTATATGTTTATTGACTAAGGAAAAGAATGAAGTACAAAACCCTCCCTCTCACATCCTTTTATAGAGATGAGGGGGAGGATGGGCTTGGGCCATAGAGAAACCCAACAACCTTAATATGTCTATAATTAGAGCTAAATTTACACTAAACCCCCTAACCTATTGACTAAAGTGAATACTATATCTAATAAGTTGAGAGGAGTCGGCACATCTTGGTGGGACAACCTTCAAACACGTTGTTTACGTGTTTTCTTCCCTTTGATTAGGAGAAGACATTGTATTTACTATATCAGAAATGTCGCCAATATTCTTGAACCGTATCAGAATATTATGCTGAAGAAATCATAAGACTTGTATCGTGAAATCAGTTAAGTGAGTCTGATGCACAACAAGTTGCGAGGTTCAACAATGGTCTTTGTTATGATATTAAAGCCATTATATCTCTCCAAACAACTTGGACTCTTGATGAAGCTGTACGGGTCGCGTTGAAACATGCAATTAGTAAAAGAAAGAATTACTCAATTCAGAAGTAAACCTGATTTAAACCAAAGTTTGAACCAATCAGGTATGAATTCCTATGAAGCAAATACTGAGAAGAATAAGTCGACATATGCAAGTACTTCACATGCGACAAAGAAACCGTCAAATCAGTATGCCCGACCCATTGGTTACAAGTGTTTTAAATGCCAAAAAATAGGCCATACTTCAAACCAATGTCGAGCGAAAGATGTTAATGTCGCAGAACGAGGTGAATTATACGAAGAAAGAATCTAAGAATGAAGAATGTTTCATCCGACCCGAACATGTTCTTGATAAGGAAGAGGATGACAAACAGGAAGCTTATTCTTAAGTTGTTCGTAGATTAATGCTCACCACTCCTAAACAAATTGAAGACGCCTAACGACACAACATATTTCGAACACGGTGTAGAATCAATCAAGATGTCCTGAACGTCATCATTGATGGTGGAAGTAGTGAGAATATCATCTCACGAGATATCGTTAGTCAACTCAAGTTAGCGCCATGGAGACATCCGACACCGTACAACATCGATTAGATTAAAGCGGTAGGTGAAGTGCGGGTAACTGAACAATGTGAAGTTCCAATCTCTATGGGCAAGTACAAAGACACGGTTTTATTTAACGTTGTAGACATGGATGAGTGTCATGTCTTACTTGGGTGACTTTGGCAATTCGATCTAGGGGTGATACATAAAGGGAAGGAAAAAACTTACACGTTTTCAAACGATGGCCAAAAATTCATTTTATGTCCTTTTTCTAGCGAAGATTGACCAAAAGCAACTAAAGAGAAAGCAAGCACTATTCTCTTAAGCCAGCGAGAGGACTTTTTGGCTTAGTTATGACATGCTTAAACTATATTCATCGTTGTTGTTAAAGGGGGCGAAATGTACCACCTAAATAACATGATTGCCTCAATACCGTATGAGTCCAATCGAACATGACATTTTGCAGTGTACGATAGAGGAACTACTTAGGAAGGGTGTCATCCAAAAAAGCAAAAGTCCGTGTGCGATACCGGCATTACTTGTACCAAAGAAGGACAAAACGTGGCGTATGTGTATCGATAGTCGAGCCATCAACAAAATCACAGTTAAGTATCGATTTCCTATTCCTCGTCTTGATGACACGTTAGATATGTTGCATCGTTATAAGGTTTTCTCCAAAATTGATCTTCGTAGCGGTTATCATCAACTTTGAATTCATCCCGGAGATGAGTGGAAGACTGCTTTTAAGAAAAAAAGGCCTTTATGAGTGCCTTGTAATGCCTTTCGGGCTTTCAAACGCCCCGAGCATGTTTATGAGATTAATGAATTAAGTCATAAAGCCGTTCATTGCAAAATTTCTCGTTGTGTACTTTGATGACATCCTTATCTATATCAACACAGAGGATGAGCATTTAGAGCACCTGCGAGAAGTCTTTAAGGCTTTGCAAGAACATCACTTATTTGTAAACCTTAAAGAAGTGTAGATTCAAGACTCACAAGCTATTTTTCTTAGGATTCGTGGTTAGTGCTGATGGTATCCATGTAGATGATGAAAAGATTTAAGTCATACAAGAATGGCCTACACCTTGTTCGAAGTTTTCATGGTTTGGCAACATTTTATCATCACTTTATTCGGGATTTTACTACAATCATGGCTCTAATCACCGAATGCCTAAAGAAAGGGCGCTTTCATTAGGGTGATGACGCCGCTAAGAGCTTCTCACTAATTAAACAAAAACTAAAAACTCACATTAGATTCTATTCTCGTTTTGCCTAACTTTCAAAAACCATCTGAGTTAGAGACTGATGCTTCCATCATTGGCGTTGCAGCAGTTTAATCACAAGAAGAACGTCAAGAAGGACGTCCTGTAGCGTTCTTTAGTGAGAAAATTAGTGAAGCTCGAAGAAAATAGACCACCTATGAGCTCCAATTTTATGCTATCGTGCAGGCTGTTAAGCATTGGGAGCAATATCATTTCGAGCAAGAATTTGTGCTTCAAAATGACCATGAAGCATTGCAATATTTCAACAGCCAAAAGTCGATCAGTCGTATGCATGCTCGTTAGATGGAATGTTTGTAACAATATACCTTCGTCATAAAGCACAAAGCAGGCGCTCTAAATAAGGTAGCAGGTGCTTTAAGTCGACGAGTGGCTTTACTTACAACCATGGGCTTTACTTACAAACAAGGGAACTGAAGTCATTGGTTTCGATTGTTTAGAGGATTTGTACGTATCAGATGGCGAACTTTGCAGAAGTATGGAAACAAAATGAAACAGCTATTCCAGGTGGGATATATCTTTTTCATGATGGATTTTTATTCTTTAAGAATCGGCTGTCCATACCTCGAAGGTCCCTTAGAGAGCACTTAATTCAGGAACTTCATGGGAAACTTCATGATTTGGTTCCTTTACCAAAAATCCCAGGTTACAGCATTGTTGCCAAGAATTTTACTGAAAAGATTGAAGCTATTCAAGTTGATGTTCGACTCAAACTTAAAGCTTCGAATGCTAAATATAGAAGGACAGAGACAAGCATCACAAGACCAAAGATTTTTGCAGAAGGTGATCTTGTTATGGTACATTTACAAAAACGATTTCTGGTGGGCACATACAACAAGTTAAAGAAGAAGAAGATTGGTCCTTGTCGAATTTTAAAAAAAACAACGACAATGCATATGTAGTTGACCTACCCGAAGACATGACAATGTCCAATACCTTCAACGTTTCAGATTTGGCTGACTATCACTCTCCTGATGAACTCTTTTTTCCTAATGAGAACTCGTAGTCGAGTCCTTTTCAAATGGGAGAGAATGATGAAGGGGATAATCTGGTAAAAGATTATTACTTGGAGAGCAAGGAATCTAAGTCACAGCAGAATTTTCTTATAATTATCTTCATTTGTTAATTAGGATTAGTATGCAGTTAGGATACCTTTTTACTTTTAGTCAGATAAGAATTAGGATTCTTAGGTCTATATAAACCACGTTCCAGCATTCTGTATGCATTAAAAATTCATTAATAAATCTCAATTCAACTTTTGTTCTTCTCTATTCATGAAGTCAAGAAAATATCATGTTATTTGCATCGCAATTCTCCTGTTGATTAGCATTTGTTGTGAACAAATCAATCAGCCTTCCGCCGTCCAACTTCAAAGAGACATGGCAAGCGTATGTGTACGCGGTATGGAGAAATGAATTAATACCAACCACCATTCTGACATTACAAATTGAAAGCGTTACAGCTAGTATTCCTGGTAAGAGTGCTTGTTGGCCTATCGTGGATGATCTTCTACTTAATGGGGTTAAGTATCCAAAAGTATTTGTAGTATTGTTGGTTTGTGGTCGTTACGTATAAATTTATACGGCTGAAAATACGTCAGCCTATCAGGGGGCACACACAAATACACAAAGAGTATGTTTATTATGTATTTAATATATTTATAACTCGTGTATATTTATTAAATATGTAATATGTTTTATGAAATAAATTTAACGACCTTTAGTTAACCGTTAGATGTTATTAACTAACTAAATACATGTTAAATACAAGAGAAGGACCTACATATTTATAATAGTTTTTTCTGTTTTGCTACTAAAAATGTATCATGGAAGGGATCGTTACCAGGGCATCCAATATAGTAAATCGTGTTGTTTACGTTTCAAAATGTGCTCTCCCGACGTCTACATCAAAGAACTACATGTGTCAATACTGAAATCAACATAACAATAAAATTTGTAAGGGAAGTAGATTGATTATACCTTGACCCTCTCATCTTCATTAGTATCCACAATGCATGCCATATACCTAGGGTGAACGCCTTTTTTATGAATGTCAGTGATAAATTAGTACCATTTGAGAATTTTGCTAAAACCAAAGTAAGTGAATTACGCAGATATGTCAAACTCACATCTATTTTACACCTAAATTACTCCATAACAACCTCTCATTCGACACGTAAATCGCCTAAACTAATCACCAAATCAACGCGAAAAAAACCCATCCATTCGCATCTCAATTACAAGCTAATTCGATAATAACCTTGTAAAAATAAAATCAACTAAACTAATTAATCACCAAACAAACACACTCACTAGATTTAAGCTAATCCCATAATAAGCGGTTAATATAAAATTAATTTACAACGCAATTACTCTGTAACTACCTCATTCGAAAAAATAATACTTGTTATATCACAAAAGATGTTAACCTGGTTCATGAATGCTATTTGTATTACCAAAAGAAAAGACAATAGTAAAAATACGTACGTACTTATCTTCCAATCACAAACCTCATCTAATAAATTACATACAAGTAATGACGAGCCAATAAAAAGATAGATAAGGCCAACACCGACCATGTAGATCTGGTTAAATCATAGTCAAAGAAGATGTGTTTTTGGGTCTCGATTGCACAGTCAACAAAGTGGTGTGGATTGGATTAGCGGGTTGTCAGAGGGAAATGAGATGGTGATATCTAAGTTTTTGTTTTGCTGTCAAGTAATAAATCAAAAATGGAATGGAAGAAGTGTTGAAGAGCTTAAGCTAAGTACACACCTAACATACGTTTGATGGAATCAAGGATTTGATTGGTCTAACTTTATTTTTAAGGTAAATTACACCGTTGGTCCCTTAACTTAGGTCAGATTGCGGATTCAGTCCCTAGATAACGGAGGTCGATGTCGTTAATCTTTAAAGTCGATATTTGTTACCCGTTTGGTCCCTCAATCCCCGTTATACATAACCGATGTTAGTTTCACTTTTCAACGATGGGCATTTTTGTAATTTCTAATTATTTTTGTTTTTTCACCGTTGGTCCCCGACTCAAATTCAAAATAGTAAATGTTACTGAGGCTGTTTTTTATCTATTTACGTTTGCACAATTGGTCCCTAAAATCGTTTTTATCCTCATTTGCAATAAAAAGTCACCATAATTTGTGTATATTTGATCTCACACATCAAACTCTCAATATAAATGATCACCATAACTATTTGTTATTAAACTAAAAAGAACACCATTTTTATTAAGTCTAATGCACACGTCTTCATTTTCTTTTTTCTAAAAGCTCACACAAATAATCCATACTACTTATCTCTCACCGTCTCACCAATGGTCATTGCCAGAAAGCACCTCATCTTATTCAATTAATTCCTTCTGAGCAGGGGTGGAGCGATATGTAAGTTAGTTGGAGGCGTTGCCTCCAACCGCCAATACCCGAAATACATAGAAAAAAAGTAATAGTCAAAAATTGCTCTCGACATGTTAAGCTCACCCAAAAAAAACATAGCTCTTTAATGTGAAAAGTGTTTTGCCGGCTGTAGCGTCGTCGGAAAAATGGAGTACAAAAATGTTACAATGAGAAGAATGAAGATGAATTATGATGGGTCATTGGGTTGTGGACCCGGTTATATCACGTGACAGAGGCCTAATTAGTTGAACCTAATTATTAACCTAAAAATACTAGAGTCACACGTGTAGTGGTAATCAGATTTTAACTCACTTTTTTCTTTATTCCGTTTATACCCAATGTATTTAACGAGTAGGTTTAACGAGTAGGTTTGGCCGCACTCTGCTGCGGGACGGTTAGCGGATGTCGTTAGCTCGCGATTCACTGCGGGACGTTTAGCTACGACGTATGTAACAAATTTAAAAGATAAATCCGGAATTCTTGCAACAATCCAATGATACGGAAAAAATCTGTTATTGCATAAAGAGAACTTTGTTTAAGATCTGGATATTGGTATATAAGGTTCATGCTTTCTGTTCTTAGCAAACAAACTATAACATAACCATCTTTTATGTTCAATTCTATCAATGTTGGATTACCGTAACCACCAAGTTCACCATGCTTCTCTGGTTCTAGCCAAAAGCTCAGCTAAATGATGCCATTTTTTGTCATCTACCTGCATCCAACAAAACATCACTAAGTTGTGAAACTAAGTATATAGAATCTGGAAAGAAAAAGTAGACTTGGCAAAAAAGCGGTTCGAGCTGGGTAACGGTTGGAACAAAAATTGTGTCCAAGCAATCAATTGTATAGACCAAAACAGGCTGACCCAAAACTCCTTTTTTAAGGAGGGTTAATATGTTATAAGCGGTAAACTTTTACCATTTTAGCAGTTCAGCACATAAAAGAGTGTTTTGCAATGGTTCGTTCCCTCGACTTATTTCGTGTTATATTTAACCAACCTATTGATATCTCATAACAGCATTAGTACTTGTTAAAACAGGTTGGCTTGGACTGAACCAAAAACACTTTTTGTCTATGTATCTTTTTATATGTAAATAATTAGTGGGTTAAGTCTGATTGTAACAACCATATTGTCATATTGTGAACTAAATATGCAACAAAAGTGATATTTTATAACCTTACTGCATTTGACTAATGCATATCAAACTTGTAGTTTAGAGGGATGTAAAGCTAAAATATCCTCTTGTTTGTATGTGACATCAAGAGTAGCAGGAATAAAGTTAATGCAAACAGTACACATAATTGCAAAATATGTTGGTTAATCACCTAAGAAATAGTACAATGTATTATTTTTCTAATGTTGGAAGCATGTTGATTCTTAAAGTACCTACTTGTAATATTAGTTCCAGGAACTCATAATTATAAGCCACAAGAGCGTCGAGAAGCAGAAGTGCACAAATTTTGCGTACTCCAATTTGGATGCCCTTGCTAGCTAACCAAACTATACATAGCTATATGACCTAATATTATCTCAAAAAAAATCACCTTCACGTACCTCCCAATGTGACGACCTTTTGACCGTAAAACCTCTTTTATTATATTAGCTTCTTTTCGAAGGTTTAGTTAGTACAAGTAATTTCCATCCTTATCAACCCCATGGTGTCATTGGGATAGTATAGATGAACCTCTTTTGTTCCACCTACAATAAATGTCTAAAACTTGTTAAAATATTAAAAGCATGATTTATTAAGATAATATTTACCTTAGCACTTTTTGGATCAACAAGCATACCTCTTTCTGTAGCAACAATGGCATATTGGTTTTTGGTTCTTCGTGCCCGTGTGACAGTCATTAGAACAACAGTATCGCCATGTACTCCTTTGGCGCAATACCTAAAAAATAAAGTCAGAATAAAAGTCAAAAAAGAAAAGGACATGAAAAACCGTAAATAAAATAATCATACGTTTAATGACCGATACTTCATGAGGTTTTTTAGTCAACCTTTGTTTTTCCCAGAGTTATTGTGGTATTGTTTATTTCTTAAGGGCTCAAACTCTATTATGTGTATTGTTGATTTCTTGGGTCACAAACTCCTGACTAATGTGTTATTTTCTTGACTCATGAATGATTTTTGTTTCTTATTGGCAAGTTAAATCAATACAGATTCCCATTAATTTTACGGTTAGAGTTAATAACCGTGTATGGGGGGGTGAAGAGATAAGAATATGAGTTCTTGATCACTTGTGGACTGGGCCGGTTGGGAATGGGCCATGATGTAGATCTTGTATAATCCAGGGTAATGAAGGGTGGTCTGCACTAATGAGAGTAAACCGTAGCCTTACCGCAGGCGGTACCCGCGATTAAGCTCCGGCATGAGAGTAAGTATCATGCCTGTCAGAGAATGTCAGAGTATGTGTGTGTGTTAATGATAGGGGAAAAATGTCACCTCTTTGGAGTGTGAATGTACTCTCTATTTATAGGCAAAGCCCAATACTTAAGGTTTTCTAATAATCTTGCCTTGCGAATGTTAGTAGCGGGAGAGGGTCCCTTGTCGGGCAAGTTCCACATGTAATTCGTGTATGGGTCTGTGAGGTATTCTTTCGCAGTTAGTGTTTGGCACGGAGGTACAAACGGGTACGGCTTGTATAAGGTACTCTACGTGCGTCTTTGTAATTCGGAGCGTGGACCACTATTGTGCTTGTGGGTCACGCTCCGGATATTACAAAGACGCACGTGAGTACCTTTAAAAGCCGTACCCGTTGTACCTCCGTGGACAAACACGAACTGGCGAAAGAATACTTCAACGTCGCTTACAACGATTTCATGTGGAACCTTGCCGACAAGGGTCCACTACGCTACTAACAGTCGCAAGCAAATTTAGGAAAACTCTTAGTAATTGGCTTGCTATAAATAAGGGGTTCGCATTTCAACTCCAAAGAGGTACAATTGTCCCTATCAATAACACACACACATATCTGACATTTCTACTGACAGGCATGTATACTTACTCTCATGCCGGAGCTTAATCGCGGGGTCCGCCCTGCGGTAAGGCTAACGGTTTACTTCATTTGTGCAGACCACCTCTTCATTACTTGGATTAGTACAAGATTACATCATGGCCCAATCCCGGCCCAGTCCACAAAAGTGATCTAGATCATATTCTTCTCTCACTCACCCATACACGGTTTTTATCCTAACAGTGAATTAATGGGGGACTGTGATTGATTACTTGACAATAAGAACATAAATCATTCATGAGTCAAGAAAATAACACATTTGTCATAGTTTGTGACGCCAAGAAATAAACAATACGCATAATAGAGTTTGAGCCTTAAGAAATAAACAATACGCACAATAGACTTTGTAAAAACTTAGGGTTGACAAAAACCTCAGTGAAGTCGGTCATTAAACGTATGATTATTTTATTTACGGTTTTTCATGTCCTTTTCTTTTTTGACTTTTTGGGCTGACTATATTTTTTAGGTATTGCGCCAAAGGAGTACATGGCGATACTGTTGTTCTAATGACTGTCAGCACGGGCACGAAGAACCGAAAACCAATATGCCATTGTTGCTGCAGAAAGAGGTATGCTTGTTGGATCAAAAAACTAAGGTATATTATCTTAATAAATCAGGCTTTTTATTTTTTTAACAAGTTTAGGACATTTTATTGTAGGGGGAACAAAGAGGTTCTTCTATACTATCCTCAAGGACACCATGGGGGTTGATAAGGATGGAATACTTGTATATAACTAAACCTTCGAAAAGAGGCTAATATAATAATGAGGTTTGAGGTCAAAAGGTCGGTCACATTGGAGGTACTTGAAGGTGATTTTTTGGAGTTATATTGGTCATGTAGCCATGTATAGTTTGGTTAGCAGCAAGGGCATCCAAATTGAGTACGCATCATTTGTGCACTTCTGTTTAGTACTTCTCGACGCTCTTGTGGCTTCCCCCACCTAATTGGGAGTTCCTGAATCCCTAATATTACCAAGTATGGTACTTTAAGGAAGCAAAACATGCCCCTTACCAACATTAGAAAACAATAATTCCATTGTATATTTCTTAGGTGATTAACCAACATATTTTGCAATTATGTGTACTGTTTGCATTAACTTTATTCCTGCTACTCTTGATGTCACATACAAACAAGAGGATATTTCAACTTTACATCCCTCTAAACTACAAGTTTGATATGCATTAGTCAAATGCAGTAAGGTTATAAAATTGAATATGTTAATTGTATTTCATGGCAATCTAATTCTAGAACGCAGACAAACTCTTTTTAAAGTGTGACTTGTGTTCAAACTTTGAATAAAAGACCATTATACCTAAGAGAAAAGTTTCATGTAGAACACTATCTAATTAAAGAACAATCCATTTCATCTCAACCATCCATTTTATTTTCATCTAATGGTTTAGATTAATTCTTATATTAATTTAATTAAAAACTCACTTTCATCCTATTTTTTTAAAATTAAATATCTCACAAACCGTTAATCGTTACGCAAAACGAAACATACCATCGCGACGAGAATTAAATCATCTTTCTATAGAGGGGCACTTCTATATATTTTCGATGAACTTTTTTTTTGATTATTTTTTTCAGTCACGTCTGAAAAAATCACATGTGATTTACGAAATACATGTATTGTGATTACCAAATCACATGTGATCCGAAAAAAAATTTGAAAAAAATTCGTCGAAAGTATATAGAAGTTCCCCCTATAGAAAGATAAAAAAAATACTCGTCGCGATGATGTATTTTTTTTCGTTTGACGTATATTTTATATATACTCATCGCAAAGAGTATTTTATAATTATCTTTCTATAGACGGGCACTTTTTATATACTTTCGACGAACTTTTTTTTAAATTTCCGCCCAGAAAAAATCACACGTGATTCGAAAAATCACATGTGATTTCTTACATTAAAAATCACACGTAAATTTGTAAATTCACATGCGATTTATGAATTTATGAAATCACACGTGATTTATTACTTTAAAAATCATAAGTGAATTGTGAAATCACATGCGATTTATGAAATAGCACGTGATTTTTAAAAACAACAAATCTCAAATGATTTTACAAAATTCGTGTAAATTTTTTTGGCCAAAATTTTTAACACTAAAAGTCGTCAAAGTATGTGAAATCGATTTTTTTAGTTCGTCTGAAAAAATCTCATGTGATTTTTTCAGAAGTGATGAAATTTTTTTTGAAAAAAAGTTCGTTCGATAGTATATAAAAGTGCCCTCTATTAGAAAGATGATTAATTCTGGTGCGATTGTGTTTTCTCCCCCCATATATCATTGTGTATTTTTGTCGTTGTAGATTTACCTGTTGCAGTATTTTTTTATTTTTTAAAACGAGGTGAAAAGTGAAGTTTTTTAATTGTTTTTATTATTTGATGAAAAATCGGATGTCTGATGGATGTGTTCTTTTGTTATTTGAGATGATATTGTTCTATCATGATCTCACCTCTTATACCTAAATAAAAATAATCCATCAACAAAGATGAACATTATGAATTATTTATAGTATTTTCAAATAAAATACATAAATGCTCACTAAATTATATTATACTTGCAATATAATTTTCTTATTGCTACCGCAGAAACCCGTGGGTCTATAGTCTAGTATAAATATATAAAAAATATAAATTTATTTATATAAATTCGGTTTTCGGTTCAGACTGCCAAACCCATATCCAACCCGAAAACCAAATTAGTAGTTCGGTTCGGTTCGGTTTTGGCCAATTCGGTTCGGTTATTAGTTCGGTTCGATTGTTTTTGGTTCGGTTCGGTTTCGGTTTTTGGTTTTTCGGTTTTTCTGCTCACCCCTAGTTTGTACGTGTAAATATTTGGTACACTTCTAATTTGGCAAATGGGTTTCATTCTGAATGGTCGTCGATGGCAAAATGTTAAGTAAATGTGTAGCCATATGCAAAGCTTCGACCAAAAATTACGGGGGAAGATTTGCTTGAAAAAAGAGGGTACAAATCAGATTGTTTATGGATCGTATCATTCGCTCCGATTTCCCGTTTTGTTGGGATGTATCAGGACATGAGAATCGAAAATGAATCCCATGTGTTTCAAAAAGGGAATGAAATTGGTGGTTGTCGAATTCACCACCATGGTCACATTGTAAGGACTTTATTTCTGTTCCAAATTGCGTTTGCACATACATACGAAATGGTAAAAATTTATCAATCACTTCACTTTTCTTACGCAATGGACAAATTCCAGAGAAATGATGAGAACGATCTAAAAAAATCACAACATATATAATCTCAATAACACTCGAGATCGGTGTTCTTAGTCCATGGGATCCGTTTATCTCAGTGTTTAATGTGGACATTATTCTCAGCACGAGAATTAGAAAGCGAAAAAGGAAGTCTGACATGCTTGCCAATGTAACAAGCATGGCAGAAAGATATAGACTTAGTTTATTACAATCAATCAATTTATTGGAAACTCAAAAACGCAACACTTCATTTCCCGGGTGACCGAGTCATTGAACCCACGTAGATTGATTGGGCAGGATCATTAAAGTGGTTGAAAATGTTGTGGGAGGTCAAAAAGGGTATAAGTCTTACGTTGCTTATTACATCGGCGAGATCAGTTTTGGTGGCGGGTGTCCATAGGTTTCCTTTACAGAAAAAGCCAAAGGAATCAAATTCAACTAGAGGCAATTTGTTATCGTGAGTATATTTTTTTAGACAAAAATTAACTTTTTATTTATGTTTGGTTTTGACAAGTACATTTTGAAGGTGTAAAAGCCTAATTTTGTGTATGAAAAATGCTCATGACCGAAGTAGTAACGGGAATGAATTACCATTACCAAAAAAAATAAACGAGTTATTGCTTTATTATAGGATGGAAAAGTGAGTATCAACGCATCTGATGCAAGGTCGCTGAAGTATGGCATGTATCCGTATACCATCCGGAATCCTCATAATCTTGAACCGTCATGGCATTGAAGGCTTGGGGGAGATGAGTAGTTGTCTACATCGAACCACAAACAACATGTCGACACTTGTGTAAACCTGTTGGCTCATATGCCCCTGTGGGGCGAAAAGCATACTAGTGGGCTGGGAAAGTAAACAAGGTTTCTTAATGGGACTGGACCCAAGTACTTCCTTGGCATTTTGCTCATCGTACATCTTCGGTTTGTTTTTTATCTCAGGGACCAAATTGACACCAAAGTTTTGAGTGCGCTCACATGCTCAACTATAACCCCTGTAAGACACTTGTCGACACTGACACAAAACTTGGTCTAGACAGATCACATGTAGAGAACCCATCCCTTTACCGTAGCCTCGATGGAGCTCTTCAGTATCTTACATTCATTCGGCCTGATCTTTCAACGCTTTTCAAGCGCTCCATCTTACATTTTGTTTCGCGGGCTTTGGATCACGCTTACTATGTTATATGCAACTTCCATGTCTCAGATTGTGGCTTATTATTATACTGACTAGGGAGGGTTGCCGGCTACTCGATGCTCGGCTTATGGTCTTGTTGTGTTTTCTTGACGACAACCTCTTAATGGTCTTCAAGAGACAACACGTCACCTCATGATCCAGTGCAGAGGCATAATATCGTGGTGTCGTTAATGTTGTCGCTGAGACTGCTTGGGTTCAAAATCTTCTAAGGGAATTATACTCGTCACTTCGCACAATTACATTGATACATTGTGAAAACATTTGTAGCGTTTATTTTTCTTCATATTCAGTTCAGCACCAAACGATCTAAGCATAGTGTTGATTGTTTTGCTTTTTTGTTTTGGGACTTTGTTTCTACTTGTCACGTTCGTGTTTTACAGTCCCATCTCGATACCATTACGCGAATATCTTCACCAAGGGGATTCATTCACCTTTATTCACCAAGTTTCGGTCCAATTTAGGCGTTCGAGCTACTCCTGTTTTAAATGTGGGGGCGTTTCGTGGACCTTGTAGTATTGTCGTATTCATAGCCCAAAGCCATGTATTGTATTGTACTAGGGCTTGGCCCATGTGTATGTAACCCTAGTTTGTAGGTGTATATATTTGGTACACTTCTAATGAGAACATCATCACATTCACAACCATATTACTACTTTTTTTTAAACGGCGAGTTAGTAAAATACTAAGTTAGTTATTCGATTGCCACGAGTACTTACCAGATGTAGTCTCGCCAGCATTGGAATATAATTAGTGATTCGATTTCACAGTACATACCCAGAAGGTAGTCTCTGTCTAAACTTGATAATCGTCGCATCTATGGAGGTTAGAACCCCATCGATTCCCACTGGAATGGGAAAAACCCCATGAAGAGTTTGAGACTCTGAACTTGAGAGCCTCTCGAAAATATGTCGGTTACATCCTCCCCAAGGTCACCATTAGTAGCCAACTAAGCTAGCCCAGTTGGTTATATTATGACTTATATTAACGAGGCACTCTATACTCCCGCATCGTGGCCGTCTATTGTACCTTTCTGATGATTCAGTCCGAATACATATATGTAAAATTAGTATAAGGATTTATCAATAATAGTATAGTAATAAGTATTCCGTGAGGATTCTAGAAGATTACTTTTATCCAAAGTAAAATTCAAAACCTTCCCGGGTCGTATCCCGACGAGGTGCGAATTAAAGGAAATCGGTTAAGTTTGTGATCGCGTGATTTGAATGGTTTAAATTGTTGAATTTGTTTCTATATTCTTCACATAAAAGCATGTAACGCAAGTAATGATTAGAACAATGAAAATTAACGCTAAAACGATAACGGGAATCCTAAAACGTGACTAAGTAAGCGAGTATATCAAAATTAAGCCCTACAAATGCAAATTTAATTTTTATAAATCCTAAATGACTAAAAATAATTTTCAGAAAAAGAATTATATTTTTTTGGTTTTTATTTTATTTATTATTAATTAAAAATAGTTTTAACCTAAATTAATTATTAAAAACAAAAATTGCTAGTAAACTATTATTAAAATCTGGAAAAATGGAAATTACTTAATATATACTAATCCTAAGATAAAATAAAATCGATGAAGTCGTAGCTCTACCTAGATAAGTGTAAATAAGCAATCAACTAATAAGCTAAAACTGTGAAGAGATGAATAAATAATTAATGGTGCAAAGGATACAGAAAAGAAATTTTACACATCTTTTATTTAATACCCCCCTCTCTCTACCCCCCCCCCCTTTATTTTTTTTTTTCCCCTTTTTTTTTACTACCCCCCCCCCCCCAATTTTTTTCCCCCCCCCCCCCCCCAAACATTTTGTTGTTTTCCCCCCCCCCCCCCGTGGGGTCCCAATGGCGATTAATGGTTAAGTGTGTGTGGTGTTGAGGCATGTGTGCCAAGGGGATGAGGTCACAGGTTCGAAACCTGTGACCTTTCTTTTTGGTAAAACATTTTATTTTTTGAAATTTTTTCGTTTAAAAGCTAAAGAACCAAGTGGACCCATGAAAATAAGACTTGATTTAATAAAGGCCCTTAGATGAGAAACTTAAAATATGCTTAGAATAATGCATAAAGGTATTTGGTAAATGGCAGATTCGCTTTAAAAGCTAAATGTCATTTTTAGATAAAATGATTAGAACATTACGGACACAATAAGCTGAAAGATGGAACCAAATAAGCTACAAGACTAGTAACAGAATGAGCTTAAAGCTCTTAAAAGCTGAAAGCAAAATTAGACTTAAACTAGCAGTTTTTAAAAGTAAAATGACAACTTTAAGCTAAGTTTAAGACTCAATAAGCACTTAGAAATAAGAAAAAGCCACAAACAGATGAAGTTTAGCATACAAGGAACAAATTAACAAAAATTAAGAAAATTGGTTTTAAAATAAGCTAAAATAAAACAAATGAAAACTGATAGAAAGGCTAGCCGAAAACTCAATTTTTAGTTATTTGAAGTTTGAAGAGGCGAAGTGCAAGCCTAACTAAATTTTAGCTAGTAAACAAAAGCTAATTTCAAAAAGAAGCTCAAACAGTTTGAGCTTTTAGCACAATGAACTTGTGCTATTAAAATCAGATTCTAAAACAAACTTATACTATCTAAATTTGAAGATCAAAAAGTGGAGTTCACCATTGAAAAACTGAAAACCTTACTATGGCAATTTTAAACCAAAACCAAAAATGACAATAAAAGACTATGACACTTGAACTATCAAATGTAATATGTAACTTGAGCTCACTTTGATGCAAAAACCACACCACAGAAGGACTTTTTATTAAAAAGCACAAATAAGCTGATTAAATCACTTTTACATTTGGAACTTTTAAAAACTTGCAGAAAACAAATAAAACTTACTAAAAACAGATTAAAACTTGTTAACACTACATTTTGGTCTAACTTAAAGCTAATTGAAACTAATTTTAAAACCACAAAAAACCATAGCAGTCTTAACTCTTGGTTAAGACTGCTAAACCAAAACCCAATAGTTCTGAACGGCATCTGAATTTGATTTTTAAACTAAGAAAAGCTGAATTAAGCTTAGATATATAAAAACAGATATAGAGT
The DNA here is from genome assembly GCA_026074375.1 of Tanacetum coccineum. Lineage (NCBI taxonomy): Eukaryota > Viridiplantae > Streptophyta > Magnoliopsida > Asterales > Asteraceae > Tanacetum > Tanacetum coccineum. The sequence goes on along the minus strand of BQNB010006991.1, from coordinate 72,721 downwards.
AAAGCCAATAAAGGACAAATAAGCATCTACTTCACAGAGATAAGCACTAATGAATAAGCTAATCTAAAAAGCTGTTTTTACTAAAACTATGACAGAAACTATTTAAACTTGAACTAAACTGACTTAAGCTATAAACTAAGCACTTTTAACTATATTTAGACAAGATAAGCAAAGCATGAGCAACAATAAGCAGTTTTATAAGCTGAAAAGGATAATAAGCTAAATTAGAGAGAAAGAAGATGTACCTTTGTCCCAGCTAAACAGGGACTCTAAATGCTCTTAGAAAGCTTATCTATAGCTCCATCTTATCTAATGATAAGCTGGTAAAGTCCAATAAGCTCAATCCATGTCTAGCTTTTCAATCCAAAGGCTTAAAATCTCATGTTCATATAAGTTAAGCGTATAATTCATTAAACCAAGTTGATTCAAAAGGCATATACGAGCTTATTTGAAACTTTATATAAGTTTTTTGAGACGGTTATGTGCTTATTAACAGCTTAGTTAAATCAATTTTAAAGCATAACAAGTAAATTGCAGGTAAATAAAACGATTTAAATGAAAACTTAAAGTTTATTAACAAACTGAGTTACTATGCTTATAAAAAGGAATACAATTAATTGTAAGACAATTAAATAACGCTGTTCTTACAATACTCTAAATTACTCTACTCCTTGATAGTTTGCTCTGTGAGGGTGATGCCTCCTTTATTGAGTGTAGCGAAGCTTCTAGCCCTCTGGATGCTCCTTACTCCTCTGATCTTGGCCATCCAATCATAACCGCCTCTAATCTTTAATCTCTTGACAGGGTTGGATCAAAGTGCCAGCCTTCAATAGCCAATCACATTGCTGGGGATTGCCAGCGTGCTTAGAGGGGCATTTGTTAGTGATGTCAGATTATCCTTTCTAATAGCGTGTGTACTTGTTGATTGTACCAGTTGGTCGATGCTTGCCTTGTAAAGTAAAATGGAGGGAAAAAGGGGATAGAGCTACAATAACATTGATCTGTTGACCTGTCTATAAAATCATTTGACCATGTTTATAAAGGGGATTTGGGCCGAGTTTTATCAAAACGGGTTGGCTTGACTTGTTTTCGGGCCTAGGCTTTGGATAAGACTTGCGATTTTGGAAAATGGATTTCTATTTAGTGAATAAAGGCCTTAAATTTTAGTGTGGTATAAGTAATAGTGCGGCTGACCGGCCCAACTAAAATTGGCCCGGGTCTGTCCAGAAAATTTGGATATGCTTCGGCTTTGGTATTTTTCGCGGCTCTTTTACATCCGTGCTCGTATTTTGTCCTTTTTTACTTGTTTTGTCCATTTTTAACATATCCATTACCTGCAAGACATAACAACCAAAACACACATATACACTGCATTTTTTTATATTTTTGGTCATTATTGGTCTTTTAAGCTCATTTTATTAGGTAAAAGGTCCCCTCACAATCCAACAATAATGGTATGGTGTATTTACACACATATCAAAATCCCCCATACTAAGCTATTGCCGTGTCCTCACGCAATGTCATAAACATAAACTTAGAAAACCAATAGTTTCAACCCCCTTAGACTAATTACCTTGAAAAGTAGCTAAGTGTTCATCTTAGGGGAATTAAAAACCACTAGTTTTGAAAAGCTCCCCGTTTTACCATTTTTATACGTTTATTATTATTCATACATAACATAACTTTACGGAACAAGAAACACTAAAAGGATAAATTCATCGTTCTTGATTTTTCACCCACCCCATACTAACCTTAAAAACGAAATCATTGTTAAATACAAGTTAAAGATGCTAACACTACTCATAAAAGCTAATTGTGAATGTATATGCGTAACTTTAGCTCCATTATTTCCACTATATCCTCTAAAGATTTTATTCTTATTATTGATGACAAATAAATTAATGTCTTATTTTTATAAAGTAAACCCGGTTTAGACCATAATTAGTTTGAAATCATTTCCTAAAGAGACGATATGATGAGAATAAGGTCCAAACAACCATTAAGTTTAATGTCGCTTTACCACCACGATTTAGGGGTTATCCTTTTTAGATAACCCCGGAGTCGAAATTTGGCTTTATTATTATTATTGCAACATTATTAAACCTCGGTCCTTTAGAAGGCTTCAACATCGGTTGTGAGCCGGCAAGATGCAACAAACATATTTCGACCTCGGTAATTTCCTCGACCTTTTAGAAGGCTGCAACATCGGTTGTGAGCCGGCAAGATGCAGCAAACTTTTATCAGTCTCGGATTGTTACATGTGACTTATTTATGAAGAATGCAACGCGTGTGGTTGTGAGCCGGCAGATGCCATAGACTTTTATCAGCCCACAGGTTTATTATTTTTATAATACCTCCTACACTTTTAAACGACTCTACCACATCGGTTGTGAGCGCATGAGGGTAGTGGCCTTGTTTCGGTTCGGTTTATTATATAACTTATTATTTATTGGCAAGACATTTCAAGTCCTGCGGTCTTTTAACAACTGCCACATCGGTATGCGAGCCGACCATGGTCCATGAGTTTATTTCCCCACAACACTGACAAAACCTCGATGTGTACCTTAATTTCACCAGAAGGAATCTCTACGAAGTTATTTAAACTAGATGAAAAAACTAAAGTAACTTAATTTTTTAACCAATTATATTGCGTTTTATTAAGCTGATGGGGAGCAAAAAGCCACAATGAAACCCTATGGAGCCTTAAAAGGAGTACCAAACTACTCTATGTTTAGGCATCTAACTTATATAAAACTCTATCATTTCTCGTTCATTGTAAATTTAAAATCTTTAATAAAAAGATCCGCGAATGCTTAGTCTAATAAAAACAAGCTTAGCATATTTAAACTCTAACATGGAAGCTTGCAAAACTCTTGGCTTTTTTCAGGCTAAAATTCGCATTTTAAAGGTTCTTATATAAAAGACTAGCAAAAGCTTAAATTTATATAAGTTAAGGGGCAAGCTAGAGCGCAACATGTGTCCCACCCTAAATGTCACTGCAGCGGAAGACTAGATTTGGGATGGTGACTTCATGGCGTGAAGAGGACTTGATACGAGAGATAGACCTCTACATGCCAATATACCAATGCAGACTCCTTATATTCTGTAAGGTAGAGCACCTGAGAAAAACATTGCTAAAGTGTCAACATAAAGTTGGTGAGTTCATAGGTTTCGTTGTTTAATGATAAGGATGAACCACAAGATTTATAACCATTAGCATGAAATATAGTAATCCTATATATCACAATGAAAAGTATTTACTATTGTCTAAGCTCATGACACCGAAGCGTTAACATGTATCATCATAGATAAGCCCATGCAGATGTTCAACCCGCGACATCCGTAACTGACTCAAATGAAACTGTGTTTGCTTGACTAATGTCAGTCCAAGACAAAACAGGGAACTGTCCCAAATTTTTTTTTTCCCCCGATAGATCTATCCATAACATTCGCGCTTACCGAGTTAAAATTAACGGTTCTGTTAAATTGGGACAGGATATATAGCAATTTGGTTGAATGGACTTAGACCCAATAGTAAATCAATAAATATACTTGTGTTCATATCTTGTTAAAAAATAAGCAATGTTCTCACCCCAAAAGTTGATTTAAAACAGTAAAGTAGGGGCTATGAAAACTCACCTTGTCAGTTAATCGTTTGGAATTGATAATGGATCAATGCACTTCAAGTAGTGATTCAGTCAAACACCTAAGTAATTATGACAAATCTGAGTTTACATTCTAAGGACTTAATGTATGATATGAATTATTCAAATGATTCATCTAATGACATGGTCGTTTATGAGGTAACGTTTTATGTTTTCAAAATGTTGATTAAAAAAAAACCGTTTGGCTTAGGATGGTACTCGATTTTTCACTTATAAGTATATATACATAAATTGATAAAATCATGCGTCGTGACTTATATTTACAAGTTCATGCGATATAATTTTTAGGAAGACTTAAATTCATTAATTGTAAGTTACGTGTTTATATATTTTTTATCACGTCTATTTATTTTATACCGTAGTCGTTAATTAATTCGTAGATGTAGAATTATCAGTTTTATATATCGCGGTTCGTTCGACTCGTTTAAATAATTTATAAAAATTATTTATTTACATCTAACACCCTTAAGTTTCAAAGTAGCAGATTTTAGTCCCTCTATTTTCTAAATTAAGTAAATTACACAATTAACCCTTAAGTGTTCGGGTTATCTCTTTTAATCCCTTAATCTTTTCCAAAATAGTATTGTTTTCCAATTTTTAAACTTTTTTATATTCAAAGGTTTCGCATACGTTTAAAACCCGAATAATTTTAAAAAATATTTTTAGTATCAAGCATTTATATAAAAGTCGTTGTTCATCCATTTATAATTTTAGTATTTGGGCGTTACTCATTCTTAGCTCATCGAAAATCGTTATTTATAACTCTTCTACATTCTCGAAATGGTATAGTTTCGTTACTAGTTTACCCACCCGTTGGGTCTCGGCCTGGAACGACCCAAAAAAAAGACACGACAACATGCATGTTTTAATATATTTTGTCTAACTTTTATAAGGTAAATCACATGCAAGTATTTATACTCTTCTATGTCAAAAAAATGAAGTAATTTATAGGAAAGTGGTAGAAAGTGTCACATGCATCAGTTTTATACATTACCAACAACGCACATGGACTACACTCTTTCATTTTTTCTATTTTATGCTAGCGTCACCAACAGTGGGTTTTATCACACTGTTGTGGTTTAATGTCTCCTTCCTAACTCACTAAAAATATATATGTATCTAGTTCTTCCATTAATCCCACAAGGTGCCCGACTTGAATACTAGGTTACGAGGTCTTTAAATGTTGGGATATACGGACGATGGGCGCGCCTGAGCAGGCCCAACAACGGCTGCTGTGGCCACGCCTATTTGCAGCGCAACAGCCGCGACAAGCAGCGGCCTGTGGTGGCTGTTGGCACGCATTGGGTGTGTCTCAGGTGGTAACCATTTGTCTAGCGTGAAGGGGTCTTTATTACAAGCTTACGATATGCTCGTTTTTAACAGAGTCTGTGACGCACGACAACGAGAATTGATCGGCTGTGGCCGGCTTGGGTTCATTCTCTTGTATTTAACATGTATTTAGTTAGTTAATAACATCTAACGGTTAACTAAAGGTCGTTAAATTTATTTCATAAAACATATTACTTATTTAATAAATATACACGAGTTATAAATATATTAAATACAAAATAAACATACTCTTTGTGTATTTGTGTGTGCCCCCTCATAGGCTGACGTATTTTCAGCCGTATAAATTTATACGTAACGACCACAAACCAACAATACTACAAATACTTTTGGATACTTAACCCCATTAAGTAGAAGATCATCCACGATAGGCCAACAAGCACTCTTACCAGGAATACTAGCTGTAACGCTTTCAATTTGTAACGTCAGAATGGTGGTTGGTATTAATTCATTTCTCCATACCGCGTACGCATTCGCTTGCCATGTCTCTTTGAAGTAGGACGGTGGAAGGCTGATTGATTTGTTCACAACAAACGCTAATCAACAGGAGAATTGCGATGCAAATAACATGATATTTTCTTGACTTCATGAATAGAGAAGAACAAAAGTTGAATTGAGATTTATTAATGAATTTTTAATGCATACAGAATGCTGGAACGTGGTTTATATAGACCTAAGAATCCTAATTCTTATCTGACTAAAAGTAAAAAGGTATCCTAACTGCATACTAATCCTAATTAACAAATGAAGATAATTATAAGAAAATTCTGCTGTGACTTAGATTCCTTGCTCTCCAAGTAATAATCTTTTTTCAGATTATCCCCTTCATCATTCTCTCCCATTTGAAAAGGACTCGACTACGAGTTCTCATTAGGAAAAAAGAGTTCATCAGGAGAGTGATAGTCAGCCAAATCTGAAACGTTGAAGTTATTGGACATTGTCATGTCTTTGGGTAGGTCAACTACATATGCATTGTCGTTGTTTTTTTTCAAAATTCGACAAGGACCAATCTTCTTCTTCTTTAACTTGTTGTATGTGCCCACCAGAAATCATTTTTGTAAATGTACCATAACAAGATCACCTTCTGCAAAAATCTTTGGTCTTGTGATGCTTGTCTCTGTCCTCCTATATGTAACCTGGGATTTTTGGTAAAGGAACCAAATCATGAAGTTCCCCATGAAGTTCCTATATTAAGTGCTCTCTAAGGGACCTTCGAGGTATGGACAACCGATTCTTAAAGAATAAAAATCCATCATTAACAAGATATATCCTACCTGGAATAGCTGTTTCATTTTGTTTCCATACTTCTGCAAAGTTCGCCATCTGATACGTACAAATCCTCTAAAGAATCAAAACCAATGACTTCAGTTCCCATGGTTGTAAGTAAAGCCCATGGTTGTAAGTAAAGCTGCTCGTCGACTTAAAGCACCTGCTACCTTATTTAGAGCGCCTACTTTGTGCTTTATAATGAAGGTATATTGTTGCAAATATTCCATCCAACGAGCATGCATACGACTGATCGACTTTTGGCTATTAACATATTTCAATGCTTCATGGTCATTTTGAAGAACAAATTCTTGCTGGAAATGATATTGCTCCCAATGCTTAACAGCCCGCATGATAGCATAAAATTCGAGCTCATAGGTGGTCTATTTTCTTCGAGCTTCACTAATTTTCTCACTAAAGAATGCTACAGGACGTCCTTCTTGACATTCTTCTTGTGATTAAACTGCTGCAACGCCAATGATGGAAGCATCAGTCTCTAACTCAAAATAATTATGGGACCGCCACCAGCAATGCCTGGATCCGAGAAAAGTGACTTTTCAAAGATCTATTTTAGGTCCTAGACCAAAACACATAATTGTAAACAAAGTCAAAGTTCTTGTTGCTAGTAACAATGAAGTTAAACAATTTTATAAGCCATTGACAAAACCCGGAGTTTGATTTTCGAAACCAAATTTTAAATCAAAAACTCCACCTCTTAGAAGAGTAAATAATAATTATCCTCGAGTCAAAACACCGCAACCAAAAAGGAACATTGGTCGACAAAATCGACCTCATGGCTTTCCTGTAACTTGGAAAAACTTTCCACATCAAAGTTACATGCCATGGAAAATGTATTCTCCATTTTCTCATCACAACCAATTGCATCAAATGCAAGGGATGTTTAGCACTAACAACTTTGGACCCATGAGATATTAGGGACCAAATGTTTGAGTCATTGTACTATATAAATAGATATGCCTTAGAGTCGACTTGGAACCAGACGAATGGATCAAGGATAGTGGATGCTCTAAACACATGACCATAAAGGCCTTTTTTTCTTAAAAGTAGTCTTCCACTCATCTCCGGGATGAATTCAAAGTTGGTGATAACCGCTACGAAGACAATTTTGGAGAAAACCTTATAACGATGCAACATATCTAACGTGTCATCAAGACGAGGAATGGGAAATCGATACTTAACTGTGATTTTGTTGATGGCTCGACTATCGATACACATACGCCACATTTTGTCCTTCTTTGGTACAAGTAATGCCGGTACCGCACACAGACTTTTGCTTTTTTGGATGACACCCTTCCTAAGTAGTTCCTCTATCGTACCCTGCAAAATGTCATGTTCGATTGGACTCATATGGTAGTGAGGTAATTTTGGGAGACTATTCCCGGGTACAAAGTTAAATTTTGTGTTGAATGTCTCGTAATTGAGGTAGACCATCCGGGAGTTCTTTAGGCAATCATGTTGTTTAGGTGGTACATTTCGTCCCCTTTAACAACAACGATGAATATAGTTTAAGCACGTCATAACTAAGCCAAAAAGTCCTCTCGCTGGCTTAAGAGAATAGTGCTTGCTTTCTCTTTAGTTGCTTTTGGTCAATCGTCGCTAGAAAAAAGGACATAAAATGATTTTTTGGCCATCGTTTGAAAACGTGTAAGTTTTTTCCTTCCCTTTGTGTATCACCCCTAGATCGAATTGCCAAAGTCGCCCAAGTAAGACATGACACTCATGCATGTCTACAACGTTAAATAAAACCGTGGTCTTTGACTAGCCATGAGAGATTGAACTTCAACATTGTTCATACCGCACTTACACCAACCGCTTTAATCTACCGCTGTTGTTACGGTGGGGTCGGATGTCTTCATGGCGCTAACTTGAGTTGACTAACGATATCTCGTGAGATGAAATTCTCACTACTTCCGCCATCAATGATGACGTTCAGGACATCTTGATTGATTCTACATCGTGTTCAAAAGATGTTGTGTCGTTAGGCGTCTTCAATTTGTTTAGGAGTGGTGAGCATTAATCTACGAACAACTTAAGAATAAGCTTCCTGTTTGTCATCCTCTTCCTTATCAAGAACATGTTCGGGTCGGATGAAACATTCTTCATTCTTAGATTCTTTCTTCGTATAATTCACCTCGTTCTGCGACATTAACATCTTTCGCTCGACATTGGTTTGAAGTATGGCCTATTTTTTGGCATTTAAAACACTTGTAACCAATGGGCCGGGCATACTGATTTGACGGTTTCTTTATGGCATGTGAAGTACTTGCATATGTCGACTTATTCTTCTCAGTATTTGCTTCATAGGAATTCATACCTGATTGGTTCAAACTTTGGTTTAAATCAGGTTTACATCTAAATTGAGTAATTCTTTCTTTTACTAATTGCATGTTTCAACGCGACCCGTACAACTTCATTAAGAGTCCAAGTTGTTTGGAGAGATATAATGGCTTTAATATCATAACAAAGACCATTGTTGAACCTCGCAACTTGTTGTGCATCAACACACTAACTGATTTCACGATTGCAATTCTGTGATTTCTTTCAGCATAATCATCTAGAAACGTTCAAGAATATTGGCGACATTTCTGATATAGTAAATACAATGTCTTCTCCTAATCAAAGGGAAGAAAACACGTAAACAACGTGTTTGAAGGTTGTCCCACCAAGATGTGCCGACTCCTCTCAACTTATTAGATATAGTATTCACTTTAGTCAATAGGTTAGGGGGTTTAGTGTAAATTTAGCTCTAATTATAGACATATTAAGGTTGTTGGGTTTCTCTATGGCCCAAGCCCATCCTCCCCCTCATCTCTATAAAAGGAGGTAGGAGGGGAAGGGTTTAACACATTAATTCTTCCAACCTCAAAAGCCGAGTATGTGTCTTTATCTGCGTGCTGCGCTCAAGTTCTATGGTTGAGAACTCAGCTCACAGATTATGGCTTCCACTTTGATAAAATACCTATGTATTGTGACTCAAAGGCAGCCATAGCCATCTCATACAATCCAGTCCAGCATTCCGTACCAAACACATCGATGTCATATATCACTTCATAAAGGAACAGGTTGAAAAGGGTATTGTTGAATTATTCTTTCTCGGAAATGAATACCAGTTAGTTGAACTGTTTACTAAAGCTCTGTCGAAAGATAGGTTTAAGTAGCTCATCGGACGACTCGGTATGAGATGTTTGACTCCAGAAGAACTGGAGGTTCTGGTAAACGAATCTGCTTGATCTATTAAACATCGATTTGTAAATATTTTTATTTCTTCTCTTTATTTGGATTTACAAATATTTTTTGAAAAAGAAAATAGAAAAATATAAAATCTATAAAAACTAAATATAAAATCAGAAAATTTCAAAAAATACCAAAAAAAATCTTCTCGACATGTCTCTTTGAATCGATAACATTTACGTACCTAAAAATGTTGATTAACATCGACACGAGAGTGTAAATGAAGTTCGAACAAGAGTTTCAAATGCTTTCAAAACATGTCATTTCTAAATTTTCTCATTATGACTTATGTACATTTCAGTGTATAACTCGGACCCGAATGTAAAAGGGAAGTGTATGTTTTGGTGCCCATACTCTTTAAATAGAAGAGAAGTCTTCTATCATGATTTTTATAGATCGTTGAACATAATTTTCAAAAAAGGACTTTTCAATGTCAAATTGTCTACAATATAATTTGTGGTATCTTTCCATAAAAAGTGGAATTTGTTAAAATTGTGTGTTCAACACTCCATTCCTCAATTAAGTTTAAAAATTGTGGTACTATAAATGTCATTTTATGTGGATCAATTTCTGAGATGAGCTTTTAAAACAAAGCCTTTTAATTTGCTGGGTACAACTCATAAATGTTAATTTTATGTATCCAAACACATTTTTTGAAATTAAAATGTAGTATATCAAATGTCAATCAATAATATACATTGTTCACCAAGGCATCTCACTCCACCGTCAACATATTTGTGGTGTCATATCATTTTTTCCTTGTAATGTCAAGTTTTAAAAAAATTAATGGTACCCCACATACTATGTTGAAGGGGAGCTATTAGAAAATGAATTCATGCAATATCATGGTATAATTTTTCTCCCCATGGAACTTTTCATGTCATAAATTTTAATCAATTGGTATTTCAAATACTAAGTGTTTTATTATTTAAAATAAGGGGAGAAAATGTGATTAAAATATACTATAGAAGAATGTGATATTTAAGACTCTAAGTGCAACTCTTTCCTTTATGTACTAAATAATTTCGAATCTCAAAGCACATGTGTAGGGGGAGTATTTCAAAATGTTTGTATCAATAGTTTTATGGTTCGATCTCTATACCCAACAAACAATTAATCTCACGATCTCGATGAAGTCATAAGGTGGTTAAGGTTAGGTATAAGTCCTATGATCCAACCAAAACTGAAGGGATCTACTCAAGGACATTCAAAGATAGAATTAGAAGTCCTTAGGTATGATTGGAGATGTATGAGAATAAGGGGATAATGCCGACTAAGATTGAGCTAACACTGGAACAATCACAACAAGGTGTTAGTGATGACGTCTTGGTAAGAATTGGAGGGGTTGAAGAATTAAAAAGAAATATATGGATAAAGGGTGAAAACAAAGCAGCCCTCCAAACACTTTAGGCAGAAACCGGGTCAATACATAATCTACCATAATCATAAAGATGATTGTTGTTATTGAAGAAAGTCATGGACCAGTGATGAAATGCACAACCTTCCAGCCCCACCCCCCCATCCCCCCCCCCCCCCCCCCTCACCCATTCAATTTGAGTTTCTCTCAAAAGAAACTTGTCTCGTTTGTCACAGAGATACACACATTATCTATTGACATCTCACTCCAAAATTATTGATATTAAATAGGTGGTAATCTACTCCAGCCTCCGATTACTAACACCAAAGTGCACAAATCGAGTTTAAAGCCAAGAAGAGATCAAATTATAAATCTCATTAGGACACAATATCAAAATACACTTGTTGAACACCATAAAGTTAACAAGCTGTAACAAAGTGTCCTACTGTCACACCCCCAAATTCATTGCAACGAAAGACTAGATTTGGGGTTTGTGACTTCATGGCGTGAAGAGGACTTGGTACGAGAGATAGACCTCTACATGCCAATATACCAATGCAGACTCCATATATTATGTAATATAGATCACCTAAGAAAAACATTGCTAAAGTGTCAACATAAAGTTGGTGAGTTCATAGGTTTTGTTGTTTGATAATAGTGATGAACTACAAGATTTATAACCATAACATGAAATATAGAAATCCTATATATCATAATGAAAAGTATTTACTATTGTCTAAGCTCATGACACCGAAGCGTTAACATATATCATCATAGATAAGCCCGTGCAGATGTTCAACCCGCAACATCCGTATCTGACTCAAATGAAACTGTGTTTGCTTGACTAATGTTAGTCTAAGACAAACAGGGATTGTCAATCCCGATAGATCTATCCATAACATTCGCGCTCCCTCAACCGGTCATCCAGTCAAGAAATTGACAATTCATGATAAATTGGGCAATATAGCGAGTTGGGTTGAATAGGGACTTAGACCCAAATAGTAAATCAGTAAATGTACTTGTGTTTAACTATAAAAAAAATTAAGCAATGTTCTCACTCCAAAAGATGATTTAAAATAGTAAAGTAGAGGCTATGAAAACTCACCTTATTAGTTAGCCGTCTGGAACTGATAACGGTTCAATGCACGTCAAAAGTGACTTATTCAAACACCTAAGTTATAACAATTCTGAGTTTATATTCTAACACTCAAAGTATGAAATGAATTATGCAAATAGGTCGTGAAATGCATTGTCGTTTATGAGACAACGTTTTATGTTTTCAAAACGTTAATTAAACAGTTGGCTCTAGGGACGATTGTTCAACTATACGTATCCATACATGAGTTGATACTTTTATGCGCCGTAACTTATATTTCTGAGTACACGTGATTTACTTCTAAAGAAAATATAACCATTAGTTGCAAGTTACTAGGTTTATATACATTATTATCGCGTTCATTTATTTACCTCCTAGTCGTTAATTAGTTTGTGTAATTATCAGCTTATACATATACATTATGGTCTACTCGACTCGTTTAATTTATTTACAACGGTTATTTATCTACAACTAATACCCTTAAGTTTCAAAATAGTGGATTTTTGTCCCTCTATTTTCTAAATTAAGTAAATTGTAAAACTAACTCTTTAGTTTTCGTGTTATCACTTTTGGCCCCTTAATTTTCCCAAAATATTATTACGTCTAATGTTTAACTTTTATGCATCAAACCTTTTGCTTTAAATCTCATGACTCTTATGTTTTAAAACCCGAAATAAGTTTTAAAATGTTTTTGACTACACGAGAATCATATAGACCGCATTAGGTTCATTTAATCATCAAAAACTTAGTTTTGTTGTCACTATTTCTAAGTCATCAAAAGGTTATTTAAAAAAAGAAATTTTCAAGCATTGTTGCTTTAAGAATACTCGAGACCCGACCTCATGGTTTGTCCCCTTCCTTTTGTTTTCTGTCGATCAACAGTGGGGATGGTAGTAACCACTGTTGTGGTCTTCTCTTTCCTATAATATATGACCTACATCTAGTATAATTTATTCTTTCCATTAAACCAACATGGTTCGGCCAATACATGCAGTCATGAGTTAGGCAATTTTCGAGACACAAGGGCGTGGTCATGACCCTTGCAGGCCTAATGGCTGTAATAGCGGTGGCAGCCCACTATGGCTCGCTTGTGTGCCAACCTGTGCGTCTTATATTGCCACCCGACGTCAGGATATTTGAGGTCTTGGTACGACCCATCGAGCATACCTTACGCAGGCCTCTCAGAGGCCGTGGACCCTTTATCAGTAAGCCACAACAACCCTAATGGTGGTTTCTTACCGTGGTGTCCAACATTTCTGGTATACCCATGTAGGGTTTTGTCGGTTCACAACAAAAATAACTTGATGAATTTCGTGTATAGACTATGGTATCCCTAGTGAGCCATGCGCATGGCATGTTCTATACTCGTCCTCCCCATGCACCAATATTTCGTGTATGGCATGATGAAAACTTGGCATGCGCTCGTATACAAATGCTTCGTTTACTCTATACATAGCACGACTACATTCTTTTCATGCGTGTTTATATGCAAACCTTGCATGGTTTGCACCATGCAGGTCGTGTACATGTAGTGTGAAGAAACATGTAATCTAATGATCTACCAAGAACAAGAGAGAGATGTGGGTTATGATGTTTAGATAGAGAAAGTGATGGAATGGATGATATTATTACTATGTGGAAAATATGGAAGAAATGAAACAACCAACCCCTCTTTAAGGCTAGGAGAGGGCTTATATAGTTACATCATGGCTGGCCCATGGGCTATGATGGGCTTCCCATGGGCCTTAGGCCGGATTAGCTTCTTTACTTAACGTGACACAATCTACGAGCTAAGACCTATTACAACTTGAAAGTGACCGACGCTTTTTGTGTTTCCAACAATCTTCCCCTAAAGGAGGTTACTCCATTTTACAAAACTTTAAGCCTAGCATACAATGCTTTGTCTTTAGTCTTTAGCTCGTCCTTTTAACATTCTCCTGTGAGTATGTTGTAGTGATCATTGATTTCTGGATTGAGCTTGTTCCTTGAACTTGTATTTGACATTGTGATCTTGAGCATCTTGAGATCATCAACCAAGCATAATCTCTTCGCCATCTTAATGAACTTTGCCATCTTGTGAAACTTGTGACTTTGGACCGACATGCTCATACCTTTCTTGATTTGTTGACTTAAAAAGCTTTAATGTTGCATCTTTCTTAAAATTATTTAACTTTAACACTTTGTCACTTCGAGAAAGACGTTGGGTATCAAAGTAGTAGTGATCATTGATTTTTAGATTGAGCTTGTTCCTTGAACTTGTATTTGACATTGTGATCTTGAGCATCTTGAGATCATCAACCAAGCACAATTTCTTTGCCATCTTGAAACTTTGCCATCTTGTGAACTTGTGACTTCTGGACCGACATGCTCACACCTTTCTTGAATGGTTGTCTTGAAAAGGTTTTAATGCTACGTCTTTCTTGATATTCGTTAACTATAATACTTCGTCACTTTGAGAAAGACGTTTGTTATCAGGATTTGTGTTAGCTCAATCAGGATTTCCATCCTCATTGTGAATACCTAAGTATCACTCAGATGTTCTGGCAAAATCACAAGGAACTTGCGTAGGACTCTAATGATATTACTTGATATTCACATTGTGTGAGATAACAAGCTAAATTATGACAAGTGTCCTAATGAGATTAATGGATGATCTCTTTTTGGCTCTAGACTCAATAGTGCACTTTTTAATTTTAGTGATCGGAGGCTGGAGCTGAGTGCTACCTTTTCAATATCAACTAACTCGGAGTGAGAGAGTCAATAGAAATGAGTGTATCTCCGTGAGTTTTGAAACAAAGTCTTTCCGACTTTGAGTGGCTGGGAGGGGTTTGTGCATAGCGTCACTGGGTCCTTGACTGTCTTCAATGTCAAATAACACCAAAGTGTTTCTGACAGCATACGTATTGACCCGGTCTCTGCCTAAGTGTATGGAGGGCTTCTTTCTTTTCACCCTTTATCCTTACATTTCTTTTTCATTCTTCAACCCCTTCAATGCTTACTGAGACTTCATAACTAACACCTTGTTGGGTTTGTTCCAGTGTTAGCTCCATCTCAGTCGGCATTATTCCCGATTCTCACTTTTTCTCCTTTTTAATCATACCTAAGGACTTCTACACTAACTAGTGGATATCCCTGGGTAGATCCCTCCGGTTCTGGCTGAATCATGGGATTTGGAATACCCTATAACCTAACCACCTTATAACTCCTTAAAATTAAGTACTGGTCGGTCTTTTTTGGGGTATTCCATCCACCATTACAAAACCAAAATCATTGAAAAATTAATTCATGGTGTTTGATATATATATCAAAAGGTTTACTCTTTTGATTGTTTTTAATCTTCACTAAAAGCTCACCCTTAACTGTGCATTGTAATCGTTGTACATGCTAAGTGTTGGAGTGACATCGAGTCCATTTTAATTGATTACTTCATGTCAATATACATATTAAGTCCAGGTTAATCACATTTTCTCCCCTTATCAAATTGCTAATCCCCTTGATATTTTGGATATTCAATTTGATTACCGTTCGGGACAAAAATGTGTATTCTAGCAGAATGGAAACATATTATTGCTCCCCTTATATTTTGAGGGTTTATAAGATGGTGTTAGAGTATATTTATTTGATTTGAAAGATTTTGAATTTACTATGAAATTCTTGAAAAATTTGTACTCGAGCACATCTTATTTTTCACCAAAAATCTACACCAGTTATTAACATATTCACAAGTTTATTATATACGAAGATTTGACCTGATAGATGAGAACATCATATGATGAAATCATATGGTCCTTTGTAGCCGCCGTAGGTCTCCTTCGTACAATCTCCCACCAACGAACTTTTCCAAGCTCCTCATTAACCTTCTTTCTTTCAAGAGGTTTTCAATCTGATCTTTCTCTGTCCAAGCACTCTTCAGCGTTGCTTCAACTTTCTTTCCAAGTTATGAAAGTCTTTGCATCAAACTTCGAGGATAGAACAGATTCAGATACTTATGTAACTTGAGCTTGTGTGGTTGGTGTTGATGTTGTCTTAGCTTCCCCCTAAACCAGCAATCCTTTCTTGAGTAGATTCAGAACTTTCTTGCAAGCCGCATCAAGCAGTCTTGATATATAAAATCCAGATATCCGAAGTACACAAATAATTCGAAACCGCAACACCAAAGACAATTAAGTCCCGGATGTCCGCATTTCTCCTTACATGATATTTATGATCTAAATTGTAACACCAAAGTCAATTAAGTCCCGGATGTCACAATTATTCCCTCTAAGTAGTCGAAATGATAACACCTAAGTCAACTAAGTCCCAAATGTACACATTTCTTCCGGCCGGATACTGACTAACTGAAGGAATCATCATACTTATCATACCTATATGCACCTCTTTTATCAAATATTTCTACTCCTTTTATAGAATAAGCTTAGTGATTGACCGGTTGGGCAAGACACTAATTGAATCAGAAAGAATTCTTCTCACGTTTTAAATAATTACACTCCAAACACTTCCCCCTATGGACTCAAATAATGCATACTGGCTAATGACGAGATGTCTCTTCCATCATGTGATAGAAATAGTGTACCCGAAAGATTCAACACAACCTAAAATCAAAAGAAGCTAACCTCAAAAGACAAAAGAAGCTAACCTCAAAAGAAGGCCAAGGACACTATCAAGGTATATACAACTACTCCCTGTCCGCCCTTGCTGGTTTCGACACGTCAGAATCAGCAAAACCTTATACGCATACATATTCGAGATCGTGTTTGAAGAATTAATAAGCTTAAATCTATTCCGTGAGAATCAACTTCAAGGCATTTAAAACTATGAAAGTATTTCCAAGCATTCCTAAGTCTTTTACAAACTATGAGGTGTTGGCAATGTTGACACGTCTGTAGTTTAAAGCCTGAATTCACTAAGTCTCTAAGTTCATAAAGATTAATAACAAATGACATCTAAGTCCCCTTGAAGTTAATAAAAAGTTAACTCTCTTGAAATTGGTTAACCGTCGTTATCCAAAACTTTATCCATTATTTCAGTGAACTTATTTTGAAAGAAACCATTTTACAAGATTGTTTGATGACAGATTTCTCCCCCCCACAAATAATGACCCGCCGTTTTCTATTAAAGAGGCTATTGTCTTTGTTTTAGAGTGGTCGAATTTTCTTTTAAAAAATCTTTTTGAATACTGAAAAACAACACTGATTCAATATGAAACAACTTTTTTACCCATATAAAATAAGATTTCTCTTATTTTTAAAACACATAAGCACACTGACACATACACCTATGGGAAAACATAGGAAGCACTGTTTTGTGATGCAAGGAATCACAAGCTTTTGCATGGTCATAAAGTAGACATTAGCCCGAAGAATAAATTCCTTGTAAGGAACAACTGTCTTTTAAGACCGACATGTTTTTTTCCTCAAGTGAAAAGCGGGTTACTATCTAAATAATAGCAAGCCATATGCATTTTTGAAAACATTAGAAACTTCTGCTCGAACTTCATTTACAGGCTCGTATCATAGATGAATGACATTTCCTGAAGATCGTAAATGTTTCGATTATTCAAAAGACATTCCATTTGAATAACTTCATTTTGTATTATCCTCATTTTTTTAATTTTGTATTTTTTTGTTTTTGAAAAATTTATATAAAAAGAAAATATTTTGGTTTTCTGAAGTTATATTATAACATAATGTATACAAAGGAATATTACCGAATAGGTACCGACCATTATTTCGTTCAACGTCCACTGCCAACTTTTTTAAGAGTCTCCTGATCACGGCGTAAAACTTTTGCATACCCAGCTTGTTTGATTAAAATACAATTCTTTCTCGGCCAAGAGCTTTAGTGAAATGGTCCCCAATTGAATACTCCGTATTGACAAAGTAAAGTTCGAACACACCATTTTTCAAAAGCTCATGATGATGTGAAATCTGATGTCAATATGCTTGGATCTGGAATGTGAACGTGATATGCAGTCATAAGCAATAACGCTTTTGTCATCACAGTACATTGAAGTTTTATTGAATCTAACCATAGTCTGTAAGTTGCGATCTCAACCAAAGGACTTGAGCACAACAACCGTACAAGCAAATATATTCAGACTTCCTACTAGATATCGCAGCTCTCTTTTTTTGCCTTTTAGACGATCAGTATCACAAGTCTATATCACCCAAAAAGGTTATATACTAACCAGATGTGCAACGCGTTTATCTTGACAACCAGCATATCTGCATCTGCAAAATGCTGTTAGTGGCAATGGAATAATCCTTCGATACCAAAGTCCCCGATGTACGGTTCCTTTTAGTCGATATAGGAAAGATCATTTTTACCGCATTTAAGTGCTTTTTTGGTCTAGGCCAGAGCATGATACCAGAAGGCCACAACATGCATAAAGCAAATATGTAGGTCAAGGTCTACTGGCTGTAAAATAACGGATGGTCCAATAATACCACGATGGATGTTACGGATCTACACTTTCCCTTCTTTATCTCATCCAGTTGGATTTTGCTCCACCAAGGGAGTTCCGACGTGTCACAAGATTAAAAGCCAAATTCTTTAGTGATTCAAGAGTCATATTTAGATTGGATTTTATTGAAGATGTCCTCTAGGACTTTGAGAAAATTTTAGCCTAACAACATAAGGCAATAGCGCTTTTGTTATCACAGTACATTGGAATTTTATTGAATCCAAAGCCATAGTCGGTAAGTTGTGATCTCATCCAAAGGACTTGAGCACAACAACCGGACAAAGCAATATATTCAGCTTCCGTACTGGATATCGCAGCGCTTTTCTGCCTTTTAGACGACCAGCTTACAAATCTGTCACCCAAAAGTTGTATACTAGCAGATGTGCTACGGCGTGTATCTTGACAACTAGCATGATCCACATCTGCAAATGCTGTTAGTGCAATGGAAGAATCCTTCGGATACCAAAGTCCCCGATGTACGGTTCCTTTTAGATACCGAAAGATCCTTTTTACCGCATTTAAGTGCTTTTCGGTAGGCCGAGCCTGATACCGGGCACACATGCATATAGCAAATTGTAGGTCAGGTCTACTGGCTGTAAGATAAAGGAGGGTGCCAATCATACCACGATAGTGTGACGGATCTACAGCTTTCCCTTCTTTATCCTCATCCAGTTTGGATTTCTCCACCATGGGAGTATCCACTAGGTCACAAGATTCAAAGCCATATTTCTTTAGTGATTCAAGAGCATATTTAGATTATTTTATGAAGATGCCTCTAGGATTTAAAGAAATCTGTAGTCCTAAGAAAAATGAGATTTTACCCATCATCGACATCTTGAATTTTGAACACATGATTTTAGCAAATAGATCACAAAGTTCAGGAGTAGATGCAGCAAAGATAATGTCATCGACATATATTTATACCAGTAGTAGTTCCTTGCCTTCTCTACGGATGAACAGAGTAGGATCCACTAAGCCTTTTGAGAAGTCATTGGATATCACGAATAAAGACAACTTATCATACCACGCGCGTGGAGCTTGTTTCAACCCATAAAGAGCTTTCTTAAGCTTGTATACGTAGTTAGGTTTGTCTAGATCCACAAATCTATCCAGTTGGCTAACATAAACCACTTCCCGTAGATTACCATTCAAAAACGCAGTCTTCACATCCATTTGATAGACGACCATGTTCATATGAGCAGCAAACGCTAGAAAAATTCGTATAGCCTCTAATCTTGCAATCGGAGCAAAGGATTCTTCAAAATCGATTCCCTCTTCTTGACGATAACCACGAGTGACCAACCGAGCCTTGTTTTTCAGAATACCTCCTAACTCATCAAGCTTAACCTTATAGATCCACTTAAGAGTGATGACAAACGCTTTATCAGGAGGAGGAACAAGTTCCTAAACTTCAAGACATTCAAATTCATGAAGTTCCTCTTGCATTGCTTCAATTCAACATGCTTGAGTTAATGCGTCTTTTCTTAGGTTCGACTGATGTGAGAAAGGCATCATAGTAGCAGAATCAGGCTTGTTCATGGAGTTGTAGTCGTGTGGAAACTGGTCTGTCAAGATTACCAATTATGTTCTCAAGTAGATAATCCTTAGTCCATTTGCTATTGTGTTCAGAAACTTGGTGATCGGGAGGCACAATTGTATGAATAACATCCGATGATGAGGATTGATCAGAAGCAACTTCTAGAATTGGAATACCAAAGTACGGATCATTACCCATATGTGCAACTTCAATATCATGATTATCTTCTTCAACATTATGAGAAATGATAGGAGTTTGAGTTTCTTGTGTTGTATGAGAGTTACTTGGTGATAGTGCATCTTGATCAACTATAGTTGAGGAAGGTGAGCCAGTTAATACAACATGTTCTGGTGCTTATAAATCAACATAAGGTGGGGGAGTAAGTGACTCATCAAACATTGGTTGAAACAACAAATCCCAGTCAGATCTCGAAGGTGGTACAAATGGTGTTAAAGGATGAGGGTTTGGCACGAGTCCTGAACTGATTGTTACAAGAGTCATATCATGAAGTATGGGTCCCGAACTGCTATATTTAGAAGCCATTGCGGTCAGCTCATCAAAGTTAACATGAATGGTTTCAATTATTCGTCTGGTATGTCTGTTGTAAATTCAGAATACTTTCTTCATGGGTGCATAGCCAATGAAAATACCAATGTCAGCCTTTGGTTGTAACTTGCCCAAATTCTTGCAATCATTTGTTGGGTAGCAGAGTGCACCAAACACATGAAGGTATGATAGATCGGGAGGTTTGTCATGTAAAAGCTCGTATGGTGTTTTACCGTGACGATGACGTATCATGGAACGATTTTGGGTATAACAGGCTGTGGCAACCGCTTCGGCCCATAGAAATAAAGGAGCTTTTGCATAAATTAACATAGTGCGGGCTGCTTCAATTAGCGTACGATTTCGTCTTTCAACAACACCGTTTTGCTGTGGAGAGCGTGCAACTGATGTTTCATGAGAGATGCCAACCTTCTCATAATATTCACGCAATGTCTGATTAACAAACTCAGTTCCATTATCTGTTCTGATGCGACGGACGGTTTCCTTAAGCCGTACTTGGATCATCTTCAAAAAATTGATAATAAGAGCTGGAGCTTCATCTTTTGATCGTAAACATTTTAACCATATAAATCGAGAGTAGTCGTCGACAATAACGAGGATGTACTTCTTTCCATTGACACTCGCAACACGTATTGGCCCATACAGATCCATATGCAACAGATAGAGTTTTTCTTGATTGGTGTCCTCAGATTTGGGTTTGTGGGGTTTCTTTAAACTTTTGCCTAATGCACATGTAGAACATAAGTGATCCTTTTCAAACATGAGCTTATGGAGACCTCGGACAAGTCCATGTCTTGCAAGATGATTAATAGCACTAAAGTTCAAGTGAGATAGACAACGATGCCATAACTAAGACTTGGTTTTAGAGGCCTTTGACAAGAGACAAATGGGAGAGGACGCCATCATATTCCCATGTGAGAGTGTATAAAGATTTTCCCCTCGAGATCCCGTCAATAAATCAACACCTTCTAGATTGTGAATGAAGCATGTGTGTTGACGAAAAGCCACTTCGATTGGAATCACAAAATTGTCCCACAGAAAATAGATTATGCCCAAGTCCTTCAACGTAATAAACCCTTGAAATAGTAACATTCCCAATCTGATAGTCTCCATAACCTATTATCTTTGCAACTTGATCATTTCTGAATTTAACTGTACCCAAGAATTTACTGATGAAATTGGTGAGCTGAGAGCGATCTCCGGTCATGTGCTTTGAGCAACCGGAGTCCAAATACCAGAGGACGATTTGGACAACCTGCATCCATTAAGAGAAGAAGATGGAACATTGGTTTTTGTTGATCCCCAGGATTTACTAGGTTCCTGTTTGTTAGTAGATATTGTTTTTATAACCTCAGTTTTGCTAAGGGACTCAGTATTCTTATTCTTCCTAGGTTTCCTTGAATATACCAAATTAACCACAGGTTTGGGTGATTCAGATTCTAGAACTATTGGTTTCCTAGAAGGCACTTCATTAGTAGTGGTAATCCTAGTTAAAGGGCACGCATTTCCTACAATAGTGAAGGTCCGACCGGTAGGTCTCCAAATATATCCCATCTTAGTGAACACTTTTCCTGTTGGTTTCCAAATCTCTTTCTTAGATTTTTTCTTCTTAGGTTTAGCACGGAATTTCACATCATTCATAGAATTAGAAACACACAAATTATCAGAAGACATGCAATCATCACCGTTAATACAGACATAATCAGAATTATCATGTTTCTTGGAATTCTGCACAGACGCAGATCCATTAACTTTAACAGTACCATTCCTTTTATTCAAACTAGATTTAACGTTCCTAGGGTGAGCTTCTACTTTATTCTTCGAATTACTACTTGGTGTTTGCTGAATCTTATCATTCCTGGTATTGCCTGAAGGCTGTGATCCGCTAGCACTAGTAGAAAGTCTTACTCCTGTAGAATGCAACACACGCTTGTTAGAAACTATGTTTGAAGTCGAGTCTGTTTTTGTGTTTTCTGTGGATGTGAGTGATTCGGCAAACCTAACTTTCTTGTCCTTTTTCCTCGGTGTGACCGCAACTAATTGAGGATCAAAATTGTTGATGCTAGGGCAAGTCCTACTTATGTGTGAAAGCAATTCCTGAATGACTTTAGTATACCTAAAGGCAGACTCTAAAAGTGAATCTTGAGGATAATTCGCTTTTACATGTTCGACTATATCCCTAAGGACCAAAGCTTCTTCCTGAGTGTGCTTAATATAGGAGGAGTGAGCAGTCCTTTTATTCAACAATTTGGGCGTGATTGGTTCCACATTATCCTTAGACACTTTTGGATCAACAGAGTGGGTCTCAATAGCCTCCTTATCTAAAGCTTTTCCTTTAAGTTTCCTTAACTCATTTTTTAGGGCTGCTAGGACCAAACCTTGTTCCTGAAGTTTTGCATTTAAATCAGAAATTTCCCCAGACTTTATATTGACTTGTTTGATTAACGCATCACATTGTTCTTTTGATTGAACACGTTTTGGTTTAATCGAGTCATAAAGTTGCTTATAAGTCTGTTTCAAATGCTCATTCTCAGCAACAAGTTTTGTCACTCTATGTTCCAATTCAATGTTAAGAGTCTCAATTTTATCCATGTCCATTTTGACTTTACTATCATCCACATTTCCTTTTAAGGACTTAATTTGCTCTTTCAACTTGACAATGACTGTGTCTTTCTCTTGAGACTGAGCTCTCAATTCACTTAATTCAAACAACTGAGTAAAACTTGGAGCATTTTGATCTAAAACACTGTTTTTCTGTTGAAAAATTTCTTGATTAAGTTGAGAATCGGCTTCCAAAGTGATGCAATGTTTTTCAAGAGTTGTAAAACTCTTACAAAGTTTATCGTAAGTTTCTTTATCAACAACATCCTTTTTGTTGAGAAGCTCAGTCTTGAGTTCGAGACACTTTTGACATTCATTCGAAGTTTCACAACCATTATTCATAGACAAATTCACAACAGTTTTTACAATATCATGATCAATGGCTTGTGCCAAGAGTCGTTCCTTTTCACTCAAAACTTGGTTCATTTTAACTTCGAAAGTTCTGGACTCCAAGCGATGTTGTTCGACAGCATGTTCCATTTGATAAAAGACATTTTAGACATCGGCAAGTTCATCAACCAAGTTTTGATTGAAGTTATTGAAGATATCCCTTCTAATTTCTTTTTAATAAACAATAATTTCATCTCAAAAACAAGCCTTTGTATGTTCAAACCCCCACGTGCCCTCAGTGATAGCTGTGGCAGTGGTTCTTTCTTTGACAACCTGATCAAAGCCAGTAAGATGGCGTTTAAGCTCTTTCAAGCTAGTATTCACCATACTCACTTTAGGAAGTTCTTTTGGAACCTCAACTTTGTTGGTATGGAAAAAGAGATATGGGTCTAAAGGAGGGATTCGAAGATCGCTTTCCCAATAGGCATGTTCACTATATAAATCAGATTGTCGAACAAATCGTTTGTTGTAATCGTATTAAGAATAGCATAATTAATGGGTTTAGTGTTCACTTTATGTTTTAACCACCATTGGATCTTGTTCTTTCAAAAGCATTTTTGAATGACTCTCTTCACAAAACATTAATGTCTCATCAGAATCAGGAATCACAATAGCATCCATTTTAAGAATGACATTCCCGTCATACAGTTTTGGCTTTGACTCCCGGACTTTCTTCAAATAGAAAGGTTTTTCAAAACCGATAGCTTGTTTTGTGGAATGATCATAACAAATTTTAGATTTAGTCATCATATGAACAGTTTGCGCAAATTGACCTCTTTTGAAAATGATATTATCAAGTTGCTTAATTTTCTTTTCTAAAGCAATTTCTCTATCAATATTTCTGTTTTCTTCTATTTTTAAATCATTTTTGAGATCAGAAACTATTTTTATTAAAGAATCATTTTCTTATACTTGTTCAGAAAGAGTTTGCTTAAGACGTTCAATCTCGGTATACTGTTCATTTGATCCTGAAAAACTGTTCTCAACATTTTGCATTTCTTTCAAATCTTTAACCTCTTCTTTATATCTGTGAAGCTCGGTAGGTCCAACATTATGGCACTTTTATATTCCAATTAACATTGGTGCATTTCCATCACTTAAAAAATATGGGTATTTAATATTGTTCAAAACATAGATAATATCAGACCATCTTGTTGAGCATAAGAAGTTAGAATTCCCTGGGGACCAATGTTATTGTTTTGTTTCATGTTGTTATTCACTCCAGATACTGAGAATAAGGAATATATTGCTATCACTGTTACTTCAGTTTCTAGTCTAATTCACATCATATAGACCTGTATCGAGACTCATTATCTGCTTCACTTTGATTGATTTAAATCATAGGTCAGATAATCCGAATTGTGTACCTAAGTGAGGGCTCTGAGCCATTTTTCCCTGAAAATTCCGCCATGAGAGCAATCTTGGCTGAGTTAAAAGCCATCACAATCAAGTCTAGGCAAACCAGAATCATCGGCTTGATAACATCCATTGTGGTAATGACATTTTGAGAGTTGAGTGTCAGGGAAGTCCTGATCTGCTAAAAATGCTATTTCATCCTACTTTTAAAACTTAACCACTTGCATGAGCTTAGAACCAGCAACACTTTATCATTGAACCACTTCATCCCTTTTTCTCGTTGGTGCTTATGTACACTGCTTGGCAATTATGACCCTCATCCCCTTTGCAGTTGTAACAGATGCATCCCTTATGTTTCCATTGGGTTGAGCTTTTCCCACTTGCACCAGAATGTGATTTTATCTCATTCTTTCCAGCAACATAAAGTAGTTTGTCTCCCCTGAACAGGTTGTACATAGTTACTTTCATTAAGATGGTAGCTTGTTGACGAGGGTTTGACGAAGTCCTTAGCTGATTGTTGGTAGTAGGATACCGGGATGTGACAACAGCAGTTAAGAATGACATCATGTGATTGATCGCATCAATTGGATCATCCCCTTTCTGGAACACTAGAACAATTAGACCGAGTCTTCTGGGAAAAATCCAGAATGGTTTGGGGGGGGGGGATGTATGGAAAGGAAGTGGGAGGCATAAACCTAATTGTGGATTTATATTGTGGAAATAAACATTGTGGTGAACTGAGGATTGGTACTCTTTTGATGGATAAGTGATTAAAAGAGGTGTTGATTGACTGGTAGTGAATTATTAAGTCTGATAAGGTGTTACAAATTGTGAAGACGGATGTGGTGAAACATGATGTTGAAGTTGAGAGTTCGGGAGAGTAGTGTAGAGATGAAAATTGCTAAAGTTGACGAAGGTAATTGGAGAGAATGCAACTAAACAAGAAATCGGATTACGTTCCATGCTACAAACGAAATTCATTTCATTCATTTCGTGTTATTGCAGGTAGCATGAAGCTTATACAACATTGTAGTATGCAAGTCTTTGACCAATTTAACATCCGTAACCATTTTTGCTCCATTCATCAGGAAGAGTGTTTTAAAACTTGTTGTAACAGTTGAAATTGCTCCAATGCAATTTTAGATGTTCATATCATTGAGTAACATAGATGACCCTCAAGTAGTACTCAAGTAACGACTCTCCTTTCAAGTAAGTAACTTAATCGAAATCATCATTACAGCTTACATACTCGTTCTTTTTTGTTAACGACGTTCCTTGCATTAGCAGTTTAATCTTCCTCCCCAAAGACTTTTGCAAACACGAATTTGACTCACAAGAGCATAGATTTCAGTTGGAAGGCCTTGGAGAATGATGTTTATTGCTTTGATGTCACAATCAGCTTGAATGGCTTCAGTTGGAGTTAGTTTAATATATTCCTTAAGCCTTGTTACTCCATCCTCAGTGATTGAAGGCCAAACGAGTGGTCCTTTTTCAACAGAGGCAAGAATCATTCTTCCATGAGGTCTATTCAACATATATAATTCCATTCGGCTCTTCCAAGAATCATACAAGTGTTTTTCAAGCATTGGTGGTTTGTTGTCTCATCCTGAAAGAAGTAACTTATCGGCAAGAGTCGTCATTGTGGTATCAAAAAGATTACAAATTGATCGATCGGTGGTAGAAAGAAATTGTGTTTGGTTATGTGATTGTTGAGTCTTGAAATGAAACAACACGGGATTTTATAATTCTTGACAAAACCGGGAAAACAGGTGTTTGTTTCACGGGATTTTACAAGTCAAATAGATAAACCGTATAATTTATAACTTTGAGTTAATAAGTTTAAATTTAAGTTGGTTTCACTAGTTCGGTTGACAAAGATAACCTCGTTCGGTTCTTTTTCTTCAGTTGTCAAAGAAAACCTAGTTCGGTCCTTCTTGTTCGGTTATCAAAGAAAAATACTAGTTCGGTTGATCTTGTTCGGTTCCAACTAAAGTTACTAGTTCGGCTTACTCGGTGGCTTACACTGAGTCCATCGATTTCTCGTTGGACTTAACTCATATTCGTTTACTCGTTCGGAGGCATACACGTTTCGGCTTACTCGTTCGGATCCAACATACAACACACTAGTTTCGGTTTATCACTACTAAGAAATCCCAAATTTTCAAAACTCAAAAGGACACATTTTTGAATTGTTTTTTAGCAAAAATAATCTTGACAACTAGTGTTACAAAACCCTATAGAAACAATAAAAAATGAAAACTTTAAGGTTTTAACTGCCACAAAAATTTTACATCAATAAATTTGTTTTTATAAAGATTTTGAACACAAATAACAAGACAAACACAAAAAAAAAAAAAAAAAAAGTGGGGTGGTCTAAACACACCCACTCCATTGATCTCTGATACCAATTGAAGAAACATGTAATCTAATGATCAAACCAAGAACAAGAGTGAGATGTGGGTTGTGATGTTTTAGAGAGAGAAAGTGGATGGAAAATGGATGATAGAATTACTATGTGGAAAATATGGAAAATGAAACAACCAACCCCTCTCCAAGGCTAGGAGAGGGCTTATATAGTTACATGATGGCCGGCCCATAGGCTATGATGGACTTCCCATGGGCCTTGGGCCGGATTAGCTTATATTCTTAACATGACACAATCTACGAGCTAAGACCTATTACAACTTGGAAGTGACCGATACTTTTTGTGTTTCCAACATCCATCGAAAAGGTTGCGTCTGAAGATAACATCGCCGACATTCTTTCTTTACCCCTTAAGCGTGAGTCGTTAAATTATCTTCGTCAAGGTTTAGGAATGATGGAACACATTCTATAAATCGTTCTCTTCTTTTCTTCTAGTTTCGATTCTAGTCCGTGTTTCATTTCATGTCGTGACAACTTAACTACTTCATCCGAAGTACTTAAAGTATTTTTAATTAGCGAAATGCAAATTAAAATGTCACTCTTTTTGAAAAATTCATCAATTTCCTAAAAACATACCCTCCTGTGTCGTCCGGCGGCCCCCAGATCTATTCTGGCGGCCCCCAAATATATTTGGGACCGCCGACAGCAGCTTGTAATACCATTCAATTTTTGTTCTTAACTCTTCCTCTCTTCTGCTACGAGCTGACGTCTACTCTACATCATAACCTATACCCAATATCTCTCTATAGATCAATGGGTCATCCTCATATCCCAATTCTCATAAGCATCATTGCTTATAGTGTCAATAGTAAAGTGAATTTCATCATGAAATGCGTCTCATTCTCAAACACAATCCTTACAATCATCATACTCACAAATCCCATCACATCTCGGTCCTCACTTCTCGTAAATGTCTTTTCTCACATCAAATGGCCTTTTTACTTCTAAACGGTTCTTCTCTCTTTCAAGAGTCCTCTCACCTCTAACGTTTCTTCTCACTTCTAAATGTTTCTTCTCTCTTCTAATATTCTTGTTACTATTATAATTCCTCCTATATCCCTTGAACTTAATTATTTCATCCGAAATATTTAAGTAATTTGCGAAATGCAAATGTCACTCTTTCGCAAAACTTTCCACTTTCTAGAAAGTGAAGAACATAAAGAAGATATTCAATCTTCATGTGTTATTGAGTCACCACATTGTTGAGTCTTTCATTATTCTTCCACCATAAAAAAAACTACCTCATTTCACATCCCACCTTTGTTCTTCAACATTGTCAACCAAGAAAACACCAAACAAACCTTTGAATTCCCAATCATCCACTTTTGTCTCGATAGGGTCATATGCACATCAATTGTTAGTGCAAATGATATATCAATCTTTTCTATCAACCTCTCGTCAACACGTTCCTTCTTTAGTTTCGCTCATCCTTTCTCACTTTTCGGCTCTATGGAATCATTTTCATTCACATCCAAGAGTACATCGTCTCCATCCTCGTCTTATTTTTCTTTTTATCATTTTAAACTATGTATTTTGGCATATCTCACCAAGATATTAAGTGTCATTCGTCTCCCTTTAAAAGTTCATCCTCATAATATTTGCGTGTCAACCAATAAACAAATCCCATTCTCGTTTATTAAAATTCAGTCAAATCTTAGTCCTTAAACATACGTCTTGAGTCTTTTTATTTTATCATTTAAGTTGTTGATTTTAAAATAATGATTGCATGTGTCCAGTTTATGCATCTCTTTCAAAGTGTCGTACTGTAGAATAATAAAACCTAGAAGTGCATGTCTAGTTCCCCGCTAATGTTTTGCTATATGCATATGTGCACTTATCTACTAACTTTGTTTTGTAACACAATAATATCTTGATTCCTTGGTGCCTCAAACAAGGGGGCATACACTGAGGGGGAGCACTTGCAAGCGTCCTACTCATTTAAATTGCATCAAACTTCTTGACCATCGATGGTAATTTATTTGATCCATGGATCCGTTAAAGTGAATATACAAGGAATGTAATTATCATGGGGATGCAATGAGTAAAGGGGAGCTAGGAGACATGTCGATAAATAGTATAGAGTTGGTTAAACCGTGTTGATAGAAGACTTCAATAGGATGATGCAAGCTCACCATTATAGGAAGATATGATCAGGGATTGTCAAATATGATGATGGGTTCACTCGTACTCCAAATACTTCACCTCCTCCGCTACAAATTCACCCTCAACCTTAAGGTCCTCTTCTTATACCTTCAACTTATATACATGAAGTACCTACCTTTTTTAAGCCTTTTTCTCATTTCTCATAACCTTATCTAAACTATCTAAGGAACACGCAATCACCTTCATCTTTATTTCTCATATCTTCTCCTCATAATTCAAACCTATATACTCGGAGCACGTACCCTCTTCTTATGTCTTCTTCTTAAACCTTCAACCTATATGCTCTAACCATAATCTACAATATACCTTTTTGCTTTGAAAAAAAGGGGAGAAGGGAGTGTAAACGAGTAACTTTTAAACTTTACTATGTACTATAGTTTACATATTTTGTCATCATCAAAAGGGGGGAGATTGTTAGTGCAAATATTACGATATTTAATCTATACGATCTCTTTATGTTTTGATGATGACAAACATGTAACTTGTAATACATAACGTAAAGTGCGCAAGTTACTCGTAATCACAAATCATCAATGCATACACGTATCAACATCTCTCGACGTCTCAAGTATGCATCAAGACGGACATTGGTTTACACCCGACGTAAATCACATAAGGTATGTACAAACAATATTAAACTTGTAAGATGATCAAAAAAATAAGTTTTTGTCTTAAACTTTATATTTTTATAAATACAACAAAACTATTTCTCAAAAATTATTTAGACAAATTATTTTTGAATTAAAAAGAAATGTTTTATTTGGTAATTATTTTGAATTTCAAAATCTGGTCATTTCCCACCTAAAAATAATTGTCATCACTTTCACCAAACCAAGTTTGTCACCACAAAAAGACAAAAACAGGAGCGTTTGTCGAGGCGGTCCCTTAATTCGGTCGGCGGCCTCCTTAATTATTTGGCGGCCCCCTTATATATCTGGGACCGCCGTTTTCTGACAAGCTGTTTTTTAGCTCCTATAAATAGTGGGTGACCTCCAATTATTTTTATAACCCTTTTGCACGATTTTCTTTCAGTTCTTTCTCTCTCTAGATCTCACTAAATCTTTCTAAATCTTTGATCATTCAACTTGGTTAATCTTGTTTAAATGTGATCAAATATTCTATCCTTTCCTCCTTTCCTCAAATGCAAGAGAATAACTTCGGTCATCTTTAAGATCCAAAGTTATGTAGTCTAGTTAGTCCATTTGTAATATTTGTTACATATAGATCAAGTCCATGTCTTCCAATCTTTAGTAGTTTGTAGATCCAAATGATGTATATTTTTTGATGGGTTGATTGTGGGTTGGTTAGTATTTTAGGCCTTAAAAAACATTGGTGAGGTGGTAGATTGGTTCTATCTAAGATTAGTACTCGACATCTAGCTTAGTGTCGGAAAATAATGTAAGCGACGCGGTTTATGTGTTTAGGCCATAAAACACAAGGTTTATTATGTTGGTCCATAAAACATAACGGGTTTAGTTGTACCTGAAGAAGAACTCAACATCTAGCTTAGTGTCGGAAAATAATATAAGCATTGGTATAAGGTTTTCTCTGCCGAAAGGGAGCTTGTTGATTAGTGAAGTAACTCTCGAGTTGGATACTCGAGGAGTGGAGTAGGGCGAAGAGGAGCTTTGTGACCGAACCACTATAAATCATCGTGTTGGTTTGCATTTTCTTTTACCCTTCGCTTTACTTATTTATTTACATTTATCGCTTTACTTTTATATTTGCATTGTGCTCATGATTGTGTGAATGGTTGTGTATATCCTGTTAGTTAAAGTTGTGTAGCTCTTTGTGCTAAATATTGTGAGTATAGTTATATTGTTAGAATATGTTTTAGCTATTGTAAACCTATGATCGACACTTCTCATATTGCATCAAACTTGATTGATGATTTGATACAAAAGATCTAGTCCAAAAACCTCTTCTGGAGGCGGTCCCATAAATCAGGCGGCCCCCTAATATACTTGGCGGCCCCCATATATACATAGGACCACCGGTAGAAGAGTGATGTAATACTAAAGATTTAAAGATTTAAAGTTTTTAAATTGAATTTCAAATAGAAGGAGAGGATAAGGATAAGTTGTGTATAACTTGTGTATGAGTTGTTAAGATGTGATGCTGATGTGATGGAAAGGAGCCTCTTGATCACATTCAAAATCAAAGGATGAGATGAGATGATGAAGAGGTAAGTTGGATAGGTGAGATGGCATAATTAAGGGTGAAAATGGAAGAGTGTGTATGTTATTTGAATTTCACTTTGAGAGGGAGAGTGAGTGATTAGCTAATTTGGATTGGTGAAGTGGCTTGATTAAGGGTTAGGATGAAAGATTATGTGTGTGTGAAATTCAAAATGGTTTGTGTGAGGAAGATGATGAATAGGAGATATGTGGTAGAGAATGTTTTGATGTGATGTGGAGGAGCATATATTAGGATCTTGGGGGACAAGAAGTACATAAGGTACAATGGTGTAAGAGAATGTGAGTTGTCCCATGTGGGTATTATTTGGGGAAGGTTTGTATGAAGAGAAGTTTAAGCTTGGAGATGGATTTAAAGAGGAAGTGTGAAGATGATGTTGATTAGAGTGAAACTAAAGGATTAATTTGGGTTTATAATCACATTACCAATAAGAAAGAAAAAAAGTAGACATATATGATTATGGTATGGTTGAATAAAGTAATGCTTAGAGTGTATGGAGGATATAATCATTTGTTGGGTAAGAAGGGTTTGATAAATGATTAGGAGGAATGTTGTAGGATTGTG
Organism: Tanacetum coccineum; assembly: GCA_026074375.1. Taxonomy (NCBI): domain Eukaryota; kingdom Viridiplantae; phylum Streptophyta; class Magnoliopsida; order Asterales; family Asteraceae; genus Tanacetum; species Tanacetum coccineum. Next base: position 40,480 of record BQNB010006991.1, on the reverse strand, counting down.
TAGAAAGGAAGGTTTAATGATTTGTTGGGTTAGAATAGATTAACAAATGATTAGAAGGATGTGTTGTGGGAAGTAAGGTATAGAAGTGGTGTATGGAGGAATGCGTGAGTTTGTAAAAACATCTTGTATGTGTGGAAGGACGTGTGAGGAATACATGTGTGAGTTTGTAAAACAATTATAAGTGAGGAAGTAAGAGAAACTCAAAGTATGATTAACCTCTAAATACCACAAACTCAATTAGTCACTTTGACATAATCCATGATAATCAACAATGGATTTGATCACTAATCATCTTGATGCAAACAAGCTAAGTGATTTGCATCTCAAGTAAAGCATATCCCATAACGGGAAAGGATGCGTTTACGCAAAGTGACCTTTGATTTAGTTTGACCAATAAGGGAGTAAAACCCGTTACGTGATTAGGAACAACGTAAATCTAGATTAAGGTCAAATGAGTACTTTTGTTTGATGGTATGTTGAATTTATGTTCACACTAGGTTTAGAAAGAAGTTTTGGACTTGGATAGAAGCGTTGAATAAAATATTTGAGTTGGCATTTTGTTGAAAAATAGAAGGATTCGTTTTTGCTCCTCTCTAAGCCTAAACCTCATTTGGAGTGTTCCCAAATGCTCAAATATCATATACATACCTTTATTGAAGTTTCCACATGTGTCGGGTAAGAAGAAAGCCAACAAAACTAAATCTATAAAAACGGATACCGGGGGTGGCGCGCTGGCCACGCGCTAACGCATGCCCAATGCGCCAGACTCATAAAATTCGTTTTTGCAGATTTTGGCTAGCATTTGTTATTCATGTTTGCGAATGTTTATTTGTCATCGTTAAAACATAAAGGATATCATAGTCAATGTTGCACCAACATACGTTGTCAAGAGCGTCAAGAATTATCAACCCTTAGGGGGAGATTGTTAGAATTATAAAAACTGTTTGTTATTCATAAAGAATTGGTCTTGTAATAATAGGTAGTTTTTTTAACTATTTACATTGTAATAAGGGAATTTGGTCAAACTTACTTAAATTGACCAAATTACCATTTCATTAAGTAGAGTAGAAGATCAGTATAAATAGGGAGGGATTCCTCACTTAGTTAAGTTTTGCCATTTCTTGTATTCTCTCCTTCCTTCTCATTCTCTCTTGTAATGAAAATTGGAAAACTTCCTCTCTAGCTTTCTCTCTTACACTTAACCATCTTATATGAAACTAAATGGAAATATGATATATAACACGTGATATAAAAGATTCAAAAAAGTTATCCTTACAAAACCAAGACGTGAAAAATGAAAGACTGGTCGGTCAAACTAAATTGTTGGTTGAAGGAGAAGATGGAATTAAAGGGTTAATGGTAGAATTTGGGTACCAAAGAATGGAGATTTGTATAAAACAAATATTAGACGATGCTCATAAGTATAAATATTCGATACACCCCGACAGCAACAAGATGCATCATGATTTGAAGCAACACTATTGGTGGCCAGGAATAAAGAAAGATGTAGGGCAATATGTCGAGAAATGTTTGACATGCCTACCAAGCACCAGAAACCTGCATGCACATTACAGTCTCTAGAAATTCCAATGTGGAAATAGGATCACGTGGCAATGGATTTTATGATGAAGTTGCCTCGAACACAAAGAGGACATGATGCTATATGGGTGATAGTTTATCGACTCACCAAGTCAACTCACTTTTTATCGATTAAGGAAACTTACTCCTTAGAACGCATTGCACAACTCTACGTCAATGAAATAGTCATACGCCATAGGGTTCCATTGTCCATCGTATCTGATAGAGATAGCCGATTTACCTCTATATTTTGGCGAAGCTTTCAAAGAGCATTGGGCACTCGCTTACATATGAGCACGATGGTCAGAGTGAGAGAACGATATAAACTTTGGAAGATATGTTGTGAGCTTGTGTTATTGGCTTTGAAGGAAGTTGGGACATCCACCTCCTACTTGTGAAATTCTCTTACAATAACAGTTACCACTCAAGTATAAAGGCTGCACCATATGAACTATCATATGGCCGAAAGTGTCAAACACCAGTGTGCTGGACGGAAGTGGATAGAAACCACTCACTGGACCAGAGATAATCCATCAAATGTCTAATCATATTTCACAAAATTCATGAAAAAATTCAAACAACTCAAGATCGCCAACGAAGTTATGCAAATAAAAAGAGACGGCCAATAGAATTTCAAGTTGGTGATAGAGTAATGTTAAAAGTATCCCCATGAAAAGGAATAATACGATTTGAAAAGAGAGGGAAATTAAGTCCAAGATACATTGGACCATTCGAGATAATCTGATCGTGTTGGACAAGTTGCTTATCGGTTGAGTTTACCAGAGAAACTACAAGGAATACATGATGTGTCAAACCTTAAGAAATGTCTCGCCAACGAAACTGAATGTGTACCTGTAGAGGATGTCAAAGTTGATGAGAGGTTATGCATGGCTAAGGAACCTATCGAGATAACCGATAGAATAATAAAAACGCTTTAAAACAAGGAAATTTCCCTTGTCAAGGTCCAATGGTGTTACCATAAGGGTCAAGAAGCAACGTGGGAACCAGAAAAAGAAATGATAGAAACATACCCTCGTTTGTTTCACTTACAATTTTAAGAACGAAATTCAGTTAAGGGAGAGAGAATTGTAATGACCGAAAATTCTGGAAGGTATTGCTAATATGCAGTTCGTTTAGATCACTTAGTAAGTATAAATTATACTCCCTCCGTCCCAATTTACTTGTCCCTGTTTGACTTTTTGGGTATTTCTTTATCAACTTTTACCTTAAATAATTTTGTTTGTGTTATTTAGCATATGATGCAAAATATATGAATGGATTAAGTTTTAAATATATATTCCATTGGTATAATTTTCATCAAGTATATAACACAATTTTTTTTATTTAAGGTCAAAGTTGATAAAGAAAGACCCATAAAGTTAAACAGGGACAAATAAATTAGGACATAGAGAGTACTATATAAATAAATACCATGTAGAGTTATAATGTGTAATGTCATAAAATATATAAATAAGATACATGTAGGAAGTAACCATAATCTTTTTTTCTAAATGTTTATATATAAATGTGTAGTATCTATTTATTTGATAAAAGAATCATGAGTAAAAATAAAAGAATAAATAAGTGATTGGTGGGCTTGAGTGGCAAATTCAGGTAAATGGGCCACTTATCCTAGGAACATGAGAATGTCGTGTATCTTTTGCAGGCTTCCAAAGTCCGACAATAATCATTATAGAAAAATAAAACGTCTCCAACCTCAATTGGTGACAGGTTCAATGATGGTCTTGAGAAGATCAAAGTGAAGTGTGTAGTTTTTGTTCTAACTAGTACCTAGGCTATGATTATAAACCCTAAACACAAGAAACCTTCACTATAAAGGTCGACCCTTTCTCATGTTATCAACATGCCTTTTTCACCATCACTTTTCACTAATAGAAAATTGAAAGTATTCCGTTTACAAAGGTTTTCAAAAGAGGTAATAATCTTACTTTCATCTTGTTTGGTTAAAAATTCATTAAGAGTTAAGTCTTTTGTTTAAAACACTTTTCAATGTCATTATTCTATATATTAGTACATGATACGAAAACAATTCTTGCTAACCTTCTGATACGTTCACGAAGATAACTTTTGCAAACATTTTGTAACCTATTATTTTTGAAAGTACAACTATAATACATCTTGTTTGAAAGAGTTATGATTAATGTTTGAAGTTGAGTATTTTAACAAAAGATGACACGTAACTAGTTCTTGTTTTTCTTACTTTTTCAAACATTGATCTCTCTTTTTATACCACTGATAATTCTATGAACTTTAATATAAAAACTTGCAAGACTTTGTATTTTAGTTCTTATTGAATTTTATGAATTGAAGTACTATTGAATAAAGGCAAGTTCATGCTAATGCTAGAATTATAACATATAGGTAAGGATGGTCGAACATTTTTGTGATTACTATACTTTACCGAGGTAACTCATTACTAAAAAAAAGGTCAAACGTTTTCGACTAAAATTTCGAACATAAGGTGAATTCATGTGGTAAAGTTTATTTTGAAAACGAGATATAAGCTAGTATAAAAACCTATGTTGATATGTTAAGCTTTTTGTGAGTCTATATGAGCAAGTGATTCTTTTATGACTTTAAAGGATCGTGCGTGCCTCATTGGGTTGAAATTGCACGAGATCTCATTATGTGCGTAATGAATGAATGTGTTATGTTTATATAGCATTTTTACCGGAATGTATGATGGTTTAGTAGCACTTATGAATATATCGGCAATGAATGAAAATATGTGTATTCGATGCCTTACTTTAAAATGTTACTCATAACTCATGTCTCACTTAGCTTTCAAGCTAATCATTATGCTTACATCTCAGGTTAAGTACGCGATGGTTTAGTAGCACTTATGAATATATCGGCAATAAAGACTTGGGCTATATGTTTTAAGTTAGTTGTTGTAATTTGCTTCGAGTCAATGTAGTAATGACTTTTAACCCGTTATGTTGGGACCTAGTTTTATGTTTACTTTCCGTTGTGTGACTCTTATGTTTCCATCATGTTTAAGTTAAAATAAAATTATATCCTTCGTTTATGCGAGAAATTTTAGACTGATATACTTAAGCCAAGGAATTGGCACATGTAGGTCTCGGTATCGTGGCGCAGATTTGGTGTTGTGCAACATAAGATGGCGTCGAGCAACAGTTACGATACCCAAATCTTTAAGAAGGAAAAGAAAAGAAGAATGACTGGAAACGAATGATGATTTGGTTAATTTTGAAGAAAAATGTTTCTTCTTAGAATTGGGCTGAAAATGCTTACTTTCTGTTTTGTTTACTTTGCCTTACTCAAAATTTTCAAAAACAGTGAATGTATAAAACATACGAAAAGACTTTATCATTAATTTAAATGTATTTGAAGAAGCTTACAAATATAAAAAACAAATATTGTTGTTATTTAATAATATTATTGTGAATATATATTACACTAATGTATTTATACGGAATTAGAATACAAAACATAAGTTAATGAATACACGAAATTATAAATATACGAATGGGCCACAATGTTATTTTGGGATGTGTTAAAACAAGTGTCCATTTTGTATTTAACCAATGAGATGAGATTTTAATGGGTAAATATGATATTTGGTTCGTGTTCTTTCGGTGGTTTTAAAGGGTTTTGAATTTATAATTCGGGGTGAGTAGTGTTTAGTTGTCCTTTTCGGGGTTTTCAAAATACTAACAATCTATTATTTATAGTGGGTTTTAAAAACTGTAGGGTGAGGGATGGTTTTAAAACACGGAAGACTAAAAGTCAAGCATGGACAAATGTGTCGGCGTACAAGATGTCTTCTTCTCATTCTCTCTCCAATCGCTCATCCTCATGTCCTCTTCTTCCTTCTATCCCCCTCACTAATTTTTTAATGCACATGCTCTAAAACTGTTAGGTAACATCGAATTAGAGTTCTACAAAGGTTAGAAAACTCTGATTTACAGAAAGAAAAGGCCAATTTAGAGCTTGCAAAATCGATTTAGGGCCCATCATACAAAAACATTATATGCTTTGTGAATTATGAAGCGATATATATATATATATATATATATATATATATATATATATATATAATAGTATATATAAAAAATATTGTGTGTGTGTGTGTGTGTGTGTGTGTGTGTGTGTGTGTGTGTCAGAGATATTATGTTAGTTGCAATTTCTTTTTTAGTTTTATGATATGATAACTTGATAAATAATTGAAAATGAGGTTTAAAGGGTAATTTTGTCATTTATTGTTATAGACATGTGACATCTTTTTCACTTTTAATGCAAACCAAACAGGTTGTTGAGTTTTAAATGTCAAGTTTCTAATCACTCTATATGTAAAATCTCCTAGACTTATAAATTGTCATAATATTTAAATTCAAGAAGTAGGAAATAAAATATTATTATCCATTATACTATTTGTCAAAATCTTGTGCGTGTACTCGTTATAAAACTAATAATATAGTAATCTATATCTATAATATATATAATGCACGGATATGTTTTCTTAATCCTTAAAAATAAGTAATATTTAATCCTCAAAATACCCTTTTAAAACTTAAATTTTTTTTTGAACGACAACTTTTATTAGAAATCTAGCAAGGAGCTGGAACAATTACAAAACAATCAAATAAGGATGTTGAAGCCAACAATCCCAAGTAAACTTTAGATTACATCTAGAATTACTCCAAATGAAAGAACGAGAAACAACATCATCGAACAAAGTCTCTTTGCGCGGTTTCTTGGAAGCAAAAAGAAGTTGGTTACGGAAATTCCACAAGCACCACCAAGACACATAAAAAACGCCTTCTAGGATCCCTTTTAAAACTTAAATTACTTTCTCACATAAAATAGTTGCCTTAAAAATATTTTTTATTTCTAAAATTAATGTTTTTCCTAAAATTAACGAATTAAACCAAAAAATGAATATGGATTAATAAATTTGATTTATATATTTATTTATTTATATTATATTATTATATAAGAAAACCGGTTCGGTTTTTGAACGAAAACCGAAACCGAACCTAATTTTTCGGTTTTTGAAAAAAGTAAAAACCGAACCATCGGTTTTTAGTTTCGGTCGGTCTTTTTGGTTCGGTTTTTTTTGGTTTTCGGTTTGGTTTCGGTTTTTTCGGTTTTTCTGCTCACCCCTACTAAATTTGACAAGACATGATTTGAACCAAGCACCATTATATATATATACACATTGAGCGAAAAAAACAAAGTCGTTTTGACTTCGGGACGAAATTTGGTCCAACTAGTAAAAAACAAAAAAATCTGCCGGCCCATAAATGAAAAAAAAATAAAAACTTATAAAACGGATCTTCAACTTTTAACTATTTACGACTTTATTATATAATAAACTTTATTTATCAAATATATAGCGCATATCTACCGATTCATTCAGATACAAAATACCATCAGAAAGACCTTTGAATTGCGAACAAAACGAGCCCAATATTGCAATGCTTCTGACATACGTACGATTTTATAAAAAATGTTGAAATTTAATATAAATATGAAAAAAAAGAAAAATTACAAAACGTACTCTCAACTTTTAAATATTTACGAATTTTTTATATAATAAACTGTATCTCTCAAATATATAACACATATCTACCAATTCATTCAGATCATAAAATACCCGCGGATAGATCTTCGATTTGCGAACAAAACGAGCTCAATATTGCAAC
>BQNB010006991.1:5638-32377 GCA_026074375.1 Tanacetum coccineum | reverse complement strand
TCAAATGAGCTTATTGAGAGCTTATTGAGTAAAAACGGCTTATTATTGAAAACAAAGAACAAGGAAACTTGTAAACTGAATTTTATTACTCAAAGAAGTAAAGTACAAGCTAAAGGAACAAAGGTACAAGTGATTAAAGCTAAATTTTAAAAACTTAAAAGAGAATACAAAAAATTACAAACTGAAATTCAAAAACTAACTAACTACTCATCTTTCTTCCTCTTTTATAAGCTGCTAAGCTTCTTTGCATTGTGTTTCTTGTGTTTGTTTGGTGAGAGCAAACCAAAAACCAATCTTGACCCTTAATCCTACCTTGGAGCCCTAACCAAATCATCACAGCCCTTGATGTGTGTTGTGGTGCCATGGATTGCCAACGTGGATGTATCATGTGATGAGGGGGTTAGTGGAGGTGAGGTGAGGGTTTTATCCACTGAATTGTGTAGGTGTTGCAGGGTAAAAGGGTGAAAAAGAGAGAAACCCGTGAATGGGTTTTGGGATTGGGTATTGGCGGGAAACATTGGGGAAGATAAACTATTATTGAGGTTGTTCGTTTGATCGATTATTCGTCGGATTCCTAACTCTAAGTGTAGAATCCCTTCATCGTACTTTGTTGTAAAGAGGTCCTATCTTCCTATTCAACGTCTTGATGTATATTGGTGGTTCGGATCTGCTGCTTTTGGTTATTGGTATATTTCACTGGTTTTCCCGTAAGTTGACTTCTCGTAAGAATATCGGAATTTTTCCTTTTAAGCACTATTTGTTCATGACAATTTAGTACATTACTCTATTGGTTGTATATCTCTTGGTTTTTGTAACCCATTGGCGACCTGTTAATATCGATTCTTTTAGGCTTGCTCTGTTGATCGTTATTTCGGATAAGACCTTACGTTTTCTTTTGGATCCGTAATGTCTTGCATAAGTTTCTCTTGTACGAGTTTGTTTGATTTTATTCTGAGTATATGGTTTTTGGTATTTTCTTTCGTTTTCAAACAACAAAATGGTGTTAGAGTCTGTACGGTGTTTTAAAATCCCTTTTGGTATTGCGGTGTCCTTTGTTTGAGTAACATATAGTATAATTGATGTCGAATTATAGAAACTCTTTTGAAGAATATCTTGGTGATGTTTGGAGAAAACTGTGTTTAAAATGATTATTGTGAATAAAATGTGTTAAAATGATCGTTGTGAATAGAACATGTTTAAGTGGCCTATACAATTAAGTTATGAAAATTGTCGTGTGGTTATTAAATTCTAAATTTTATTATGAAAAGTAGGTTTAAAATGATTCATGGTAGTAAGATGTGATACACCATTAGATAACTATCTCTAGATTTTTATGACAACCATGATTAAAATGAATTTTACAAAGATTAGACTTAAGACATTTTTTTTAAAATGATTTTTATATTTAAAATGACTCTCTTTATTTCAAATTGATTTAAAAAAATTTATTTAATTGGTTCTTTCGAGTAAAGTCGATTGTTGGTATAAGAAGTTTGTCTTTCGTATTTATAAGTTCTGGTGCGTATTGATTTTCGTTATATGTTTCTTTTGTCGTGATACGCCTGTTGATTTTTTCGTTTGCGTTTTCAGTTGTACATATATGTATCCTTTCTTTCAAAGGATTCTTATGTCAATTGATCCGCGTCTATTTGCATATGTGAAATCCCCCATATGTATTCTAGCCTTTGACTAGATATTCATTTGTTATCTTATTCGATTGTTCATAACCCTTGGAGTTCGTTGATACCGTTAAGTAGTGGAAGCTTTGATGTGATTGTAGGAATGGACTGGTTGTCGAAAAGGAAGTTGTGATAGTATGTCATGAGAAGGTGGTTAGGAAATCGTTGGAAGGTGGTGAGATACTTCGGGTTCAAGGTGAACGTACTTAAGGAGTCGCGAAAACCTTATTGAACACGAAGGTAGGTGAACCTAAAGTGAGTGATACTTCCGTCGTACAAGATTTTGTTAATATGTTCTGAAAGACTTATCGATGACCGCCGCAACGACAAATTAAGTTCTGTAAAGATTTAGTTCCTGGAGCGACGCCAGTCGCGAAGTCCCCATATCGTCTAGCACCCTCGAAAATGCAAGAATGGTCTGAACAACTTCAAGAGTTGCAAGACAAAGGTTTATACGACCTAGTCATTTTCCGTGGGGAGCACCAGTGTCGTTTGTTAAGAAGAGGAGCATGGAGTTCATTTAAAGTTAGGGTTGGAATTATTAAGGAAGGAGAAGTTGTATGCTAAGTTTTCTAAGTGTGAGTTTTGGTTGGAAGAAGTGTAGTTCCTGGGTTACGTGGTCCACCATAGCGTATTGACATGGACCAAAGTAAGAGTGAGGCAGTGAAGAATTGGGAAGTACCTAAGACACCATCCGAGATATGATTATTCTTAGGATTGGCAGGTTACCTACCTACGTTTCATCGCAAACTTTTCTAAGATTGTTAAACCCATTACTTCCCTAACTGAGAGGAATCAGAAGTATGAGTGGGGCGCAGAACGAAAAGAGGCTTTCTAGACCTTGAAGAATGATTTGTGTGACGCTTCGATAAATCAAATGTAGTGGTTGATGCGTTGAGTAGAAAGGGAGAGTGAAACTAAGACGAGTAAGAGCAATGTTCATGACTATCCAGTCAAATGTTAAGGACAAGATATTGGCTACTCCAAGTGAGATATCCAAGGTAGAGAACGCGCCAGCAGAAATGCTGCGTGACCTGGACCAACAAATGGAAAAGAGGGCAGATGATGGTTAGTACTTTATGGATTAAATTATATAGTGAGTATGAGTACGAAATTCGCTACCATCCAGGTAAGGCAAATGTGGTGACTGATGCGTTAAGTAGGAAGGAACGAGTGAAACCTAGACGTGTTCGAGCGATGGCTATGACCATTCAGTATGGAGTAAGAGGAATGATACTGACAGCCCAAAGTGAGGCGTTCAAGCAAGAGAACGTACTCATAGAAATACTACATGGTTTAGATCAACAGATGAAAAGGAAAGAAGACGAGAGTTTGTATTTTATGAATCGTATTTAGGTTCCATTGGTAGGAAGTGAAATAGACGAGGCACATGCATCAAGGTACTTGGTACATCCAGGAGCGGATAAGAAGTACTATAACCTTGGAGACATGTATTGGTGGCCATGAATAGATAATAGTTAATATTAAGTGTGAATAAAAGATCTCTTTTTGTTAAATTCAAATATGCTTTTGAACTTTGGCTATTATATTTTATAAGCTATGTGCATACGGAAAACCTGAGAGTTTTTGAAACCTAAGGTCCGTGAGTCCCGATACTAGTCTCTGTGGGGTGTCAAAAGCCTGGTCACTTAACCGCAAGGTTGGGATGTGCCGAGACGAAAGTCGCTACATGGGATGATCTCGCCTTCAAACTCATTATTCTCGGGTGGAACGTGAAACATAGAATGTTGCAAACATTGATCCATGGTTGAAATTCAAAATAGCACATACACCTTAAGATATAAATTGTCGGGAGTGAAAAGTTTACAAATTGCAAATATGAGTAGTGTTAGCATCTTAACTCATAATTAACAGTGATTTCGTTTTAAGCTTGGTTTGGAATAAGTGAAAAGTCGGGAACGATGAATTTATCCTTTTTGGGGCATTCTCGGATCGAAATGCATCTTGTTCTATGATCCCTTAAAGTTATTAAATAACGAAAGTCAAAACATTCTAGTTAGTTGATTAATGAAAAAATGAAAAATACAAAAAGATGTGTAGAAATAGGTGTACATATAAAAAAATTGGTAAAGACGGGGATTTTCAAAACTCTTGAGTCTTTAACTTCCTCGATGAACACTTAGCTACTTTTCCAAGTTATTAGTCGAGGGCGATTGAGATTCTTAGTTTTCTAAATGCTTACTTCATAGCATTGCGTGAGGACACGACAATACCTTAGTATGGGGGATTTTGGTATGTGTTTAATTACACATACCTTTTACCTTTAAAAACGAGCTAAAATAACCAAAAACGGACTTAAAATGCCAAAAATATGCTTGTTTTGCTAATTGTGTTGTGCAGGAACGGATATCTAAGAAAAGGACGAAAAACGAAGCCAAAACGACAAAACCGGACACGGAATGGAAAAGCGTGGAAAAGACACAGTCAAGTCAAAGCCCAAGTTTGAAAAAGTCAACCCAAGTCAACCCCGACAAACCCGAAGCCAAAAGTCAAGAAAAACAAGTTTAGGGACTAAACTTGTTAAATCCCTAAACTTGTTTTAAAAGAAGAAAAGAAGAAAATAAAGAGAAGGGTTAATTCTGCCAAATTGGCAAAGTTAAACCACAAGGGGCAATTCTGCCAAGTCCCCAAAACCATAACTCTCAAGGACTTGTGATGCAAAGCCAATTATAACCCTCGGGGGGTTTTCTTGCCATTTTTCCAAACTGTTAACACCACAAGGACGAAACTTGAAATAACCATATACACCTTGAGGGACGAATTGTGACTAAACCCCAAACTTCACCCCTATGTTTGAAACACTGTACATCTCTCCCACATACTTTCCCGCCAAATCCCATAAACCCCACAGCCTGTCATTGTCAACCTCGTTGACCTCCCACAACCCTCCAAAACCTTCACAATCCTTAACCCCACACCCCCACATGGTATGCCATGTTGGCAATCCTAATTCCCACCAATTCGGATCAATGGTTATTAAAACTCGACTTGGGCACCAAGGTGAATAAAGGGCCAAGATTGTTTGTGTTCACACTCTCACAACAAGCACACATCTGTTTTGTGTCTTCAAAGAAACACACCAAGTGAAGACAAGAGAGAGAAGCCCTAGCTCTAAACCCTAGATTATTTTGCTATAAAGTCTTTTGTAAGCCCAAGAGGCCAGAGTTAGTTTTTTTTTGTGTAGTTTTAGCTCAGTGTAGTTTTTAACTTTAATGTACTTGTTCCTTCTTTTTTTTTTTATGAAAATTCAGTTTGTCCTTTTTTTTTTTTTAAAATATTGTGTTGTTACTTATACTTCTTTGTAAATCAATTGACTCTTAATTTAAACAATCTCTAACATGTTTTTAAACTTTGAACACATAGAACTTAAGAAAAATTAAAAGAAAAACAAAGGTTACTGTTTGATAGCCATGGATGAATGAGCAAACAAGGATGGCTCATTGGGTTGTTTAGTTTAGCTTATTTATAAGCTTGGGTAGGTTTTAGAGCTTATTTAGGTTCACATAATCCTGTTTTGAGCAAGGATCAAGGTTATCTTTTATAAATTTTAGACTTATTTGACTGTGTGCATTGCTTATTGTGGCTTATTTTAGCTGATTTATGACATTTTATGCTAATTTGTGTTTTGTTATGTATAATTCCTTTAGTTGCTCTTGCATCATTTACTTGTCATTTGCCTAAAAAATGTCTAGATAGCTTATTTGTACTGTTTACTTTTAAGCTTTTTCAAGTGCTTATTTGTTTTTGCTTTTCACTTTTTATTAGTTAACCTTGCATGTTTAGTAGTTGTTTTTACAATTTAGTGCTTAATTCAGTCTTTATAAGTGTTAAATCCGTTTTTAAAATTATAAAGGGGTGTTTGGTACAAGCCCAAAATGGGTCAAAATAGAAATGTCATGGGTTGTGGTCATATTGCTAACTTTGATCAACTTGGTTAAGCCCTTGTGAGTCTGTTTTCCAAAGTTTTTAAGTTCAAAAAAGTGATTTTCAAGTTTTCTCATTGTTGCCTTTAAGACTGTTGGTTTTAAAAGAGATACAAGTGCTTATTTGTTTAAGCTTTAGTAAACCTGAAGTTGTAGTCTAGAATTATGTCATTTGTGTGTGCAAGAACCATCTAGCCAAAGACTTAGGAGTTCATTGTGTTTTGTACAAATTCTGTCAACAATTTTTTTTGTGTTTCAAAAGTCAAAAATGCCATTTTCAATTGCAAAAACCAGATGGTAAATGATGTTTTTAGCTCTTAAATCTTTGAGCACAAGTTCATCTTAAGCTTATCTCAATCTGTTTTAACTCCATTTTTCTTTTTAAGCTTATTTAGTAGCTTATTTCTAAGCTCACTTTTAGCCTCTTTCCTTTATTGAGTTTCCCCTGGTGCTAAACCACCAATTTCAAAACAGTCCTTCTAGCTTATTTGTGAACTTTAGCTCAAACTTTTGGCTTTTCTAAAAAGTCAATAAGCTCTTTTATAAGTCCCTTTAGTTTCAGACCTTAGTTTGGCCTCTAGGTAGTTTAAATTTAAGCTCAAATTAGGACTTTGACTGTTTCATTTAGTTAGTAGAGTAAATAGCTTAAGTTCACTTTTCTGCTTATTTTGCTTATTAGTGGGTGATTTCAGCTTCTTCTTGCTTATTAGTTCTCATTGTTGCCTGTGCTAGCTTATTTGTCCTTTCCCATTGCTTATTGTGTGTTTAAAAAAAAGCCACATTTTTGCCTTAAATCAAGTTAAACAACCTAGCAGTACTAACTCTTAAGTTAGTACTGCTGAGTGTTTAAGCCAATTTCTGGCTTATTGGGCTTCTTTCATTTGCTTATTTTTTGTTCCTAGTAGTTCATAATGTTGGTGTGTTAAGTTGTGTTTACTCATTTTCCCACTATCTTTGCTTAATTGTTCATAAAAGTGACCAAGAAAAAGCCATTTAAGCCTTAGCTCAATTTAAGCTTCTGTCCAAACAAAAAGCCCTTTTTCCAGCTTATTTATAAGCATTCTCAAAAAGTCCTAGTTATGAAAAATGTTAAGCTTCATGTGTTCTACAAGTTTGTTTAAAAAGTTTTGAAAAAAAGAGGAGATAAGGGGAAACCCGGGTGAGCAAGACTCGAACCCGGGTCTCACCCTCAATACACCTCTTTTATAACACACACCCTTACCGCTGTGCCCTTGGGTCTTTTCTGTTAGACCCTTGGGCACTTAGGTATTTAAGGTAGTTTTGGCCAAAATAGCTATAAGCTCGTTTGAGCTTATTTTTGGCTTATTTTATAAAGCCTAAATTTCGGGCTTTTATTTTTCTTAAGATAGGTGTTGAGGTTCAAGTAATTTTAGTAAATTTTTTCAGAATTTTTATATTAGTATTAGTTTTTTTTATAATTTAATTTCGTTAAAAGTTTTAAAAATTCATATAAAAAAATACAAAAAATTATCAAATAAAAAATTTTTCTTTTTTTTTAGAAAATTTTCTTAGTCATATTTTAAGTAGGAAAAATAGAAAGGACTTCGTAGGGTTATATTTTCAAACTTTTGAATTTTTAAAGAACGGGTCTCGAGTACGGATCTTGACCTTGACGCGTTTTTGGTAAACGACCTCCGTTTTCAGTCTAGTCTTTTTCATTCTTCATTGTTAGTCCCCTAGAGTAGTTTAGAAGTAAAAATTTCTGTGTAGGGCTAATTTTTAAGATTTTAGGTTTTTGACCTCTTGTTCGGGATTCCTGCTCTCGTTTTTTAGCTTAATTTCATAATTTTTAGATTTTTCTCAATCATTTTTGTTTGTTATTGATTAATTTAGCTTTCTACTCTCTCAAATCATTAATCTCATTCAAACTCCAATTTAGAATTATCGATTCTACGCACAGCTGTTGGGGTAACGACCGGGGATATTACTATACTACTCCTCGGTTTCATTGATTGTGTTTAGATTATACTGATTATATATATTTTATTATAATATATATTATTTGTATTTTAAGAACCAATCAAAGAGCCCGGCTGAACAATACATATTTCATAGACGTTCTCACGTACCAACTGAAACATCGGGTCGTGAAGACTCCACGTCCTTATATGCCGAACTAGGTTTATCGGGTAGTGACACGGACTCTGCTGAGGCCACGCCTCTAGTGATCAGAAGCAGGACTCAAGATGAAGGCCATGCTGGATCAGACCCTGGTAAACAAGATAAAGGCCAGGCTGGATCAAACCCTTGATGATGTTGCTGAATCTCAAACTTTTACCTACTCCTAGGTTCTCGATGGACCAAACCTTGAACACTAAGATGTTGAGATCACTGATGATCCTGTACACCACAACATTGCACGCATATAGATGAAGGGTTTAACTGACACGGCTTACCCTAACGGTTCAGGAGAACCTAAAGCTGGACAAAACTAATAAACAGGTGTTTATCAAGAACTGACAGCTCCACCATGGGTCTTGTCTTCTCTTCATCAACTAGGCAAAGATCTTCAGCTTTGGCGATCAATTTCTTCAATGATAAACCGTCGGATGCCGAGAATGAGAAGACGACAGCAGACACTGAAGTTGAATCGATGGTGTCCGTCTCAATCCAGCAAGACACCTCTGTCATCCCTCTTATGACGTCACCGGTGATCGGTCCCGTGCCTAGACCCGATTCTCCCAATGTTCATTGGCCAATTACCAACCCTAACACAACTCAACAACAAACAACAACAATCTCTTCCACTACCACTCAAAACACAATAAAGGTACCAATCAGATCCCATCATCATCAAAAGTATGGTTAAACTGAAGAGCTTATGCGAATTAGTGGAAGAAATTCAAGCTTGGTAGAACGTTTAGGACATGCAGGACGGAGCAGGTTCAATAAGTTGGAACTATTGGACTTACCCAAATCGGATCAGGAGAGCAAACGGTTGTGAGTTTATTGATTACAGGAGATTGACCGAAAGATTAATGAATCTAGTTATGGGAGGTGGTTATCTCCATAAGTAAAGCAGCAATGAGAGCTTTTCGTGCTCGCTTCAAGGATCTCCTAGTTCTGACATGAAGGAATTATGCTCCAACGCATGTTGGAGGAGAACTATGAAAAGGGACATGCTGACCTACGAGTTAGCATATGAAGCACTGCAGGTCTCCATCCGTCGTGATGAATGTGAGGACTTTGATGTTGATAAGGCTCAGGAGGAAACTAAGAAGAAAAGTAAGCAAGATTCTCTAAAGACTCCGCCTGGGTCGCCACCTTTCACCGCCACACCTCTCCACCACCGTCAGGCGGATATGGGGGCTTTCTGCACTTCGTGGAGCCTCGATTTTGCTTCAAGCTCCTCTCCACCAATTTGTCCTCATACATAATCAGGAAGATCAGTCAAACAAGCACAGCGGGCCCCTTAGTTCCTCATAAGGACAGCCTGCTTTAAGTGAATACTCTGCTTGGGACAACGATTGACACCCGGTTCAAGCTTCAATTACAATGATTCCTGATGATCTTTATATGGATGATGAAACCACTACAGATGAACAAGCATATTCTAGTGGTGAAGAGGTAGGTCGTGATCATATTACTACAGTCAACTTGAGGCAGAGTTGGTGGAAACCTCTCACTGAAGATCGACCTGCTTCTCCGGAACCTGCCTGGACCATACCATCATCTGATTTGCCTATACCAACTAACAACTGGGCCTCTACTCTGAAGACTACATATGTACCACCACCAGAGAACTCATCTATTGCTCAGGACCGGTGTTATCATGACATTTATGGATTGGTATTGTTAACGACAAGGAAATCTATGAACTCACTCCTAAAGACTGGAAGCACTTACATTATGAAATTGTCAAAGCCTTTCATCCCGATGTAGTTCATCTCCAGTTCCAGATGGAAGAATGCCACAAGCTTCTCACCGATAAAGTGGATGATGCAATTCTAAAGTACAATGTTAGCAAGCCACTTCCACTTGGTGGTGAACCAGGTCATAATTAACATCAATCTGCTTATTCTTCAACAAAGATCTGGAGTATCTTCGATACGGTCGCAAGATTGGCAGACCAGCCTTGTCTATCTCAAAGATGAAGGCGGCTTTCTATCCAGATGTCGGCCTTAGAGTAATGGTACTCTGATCTGTTCTTGGATTGAGAGGGAGTGCAAGTATGACATCGATATACGATGTATGGAATCTCTCACGGTGGTTTCAAAGACAAACGATTCTACCATTGACAGTTCTTTCTGAAGGAGACCACAGGCCGGCCAAACTCAATGCGTATTATTAAGTGGTCATCCCAAATCGAAGTTTCTCATGTATGGGGTACATTACATGGAGGAAGGTCATCCTTCGTCGAGATGTCTTCATAAAGATATGTCATCGCGGAAAGGGATTTCTGAATATATGTAACCCTAGTGACTTTAAAGTTCTGTAATTGTTAAATCTTCAGGTTCACTTGATCAAGCTTCTTTTCCGATGACAAAAAGGTTCTCACTACTGACGGGTCAGCCTCTGGACATGAAACTTGGTTTATCAGACAATGGTAGAAAGACTTTCAGTGGGAATGAGAGTTACAGACGCAGTTAAATATCACCAAACTCGATGGGATGCCACCTGATTTAAGTTCAAGCATGACTACACAGTCATTGAATCTCCAAGTGAAGTTCATTCAGAGACTGATACGGGGTGCGGATGATTATGCGGTTCAATGAGATCTACAAGTTCAGTGATGGTACTCTACAACAGATCGATGAAGCGTTGGACTACCGAGGTCAAAGAGTTCAGAGTCAACAGGACATTTCAGGGATGGAATAAAGATTTTGGACGAAGAAGACGTTGTCAAGATGCAAGAGAGTCATGTTCGCTATCCAGAAACGGCTAAAGACATGACGTATCTTCCGGAAGCTAGAGAGCTTTGTTGGTGGACGGATTCGAGGATAGGCGACTAACCGGTTACTAAAGAGACCGATTGAGGGGTAGTGTATCTTTTTAATACGTTGTTGTAATATGTACATTACTATGTAGTGTCTAAAACTGTAACTTAGGCTTGTATATTAAGTAACTATCTGCTTCACATTCGGATTTTATAAACCGGACACACTTTCTCCCAAATTTTCTTAAACTTAAATCAATTGAGACCCAAAATCTCAACGGATTTGAAATTTTTGCTCGGGGGAGAAAATGTGATTTAATTATGAAAATCTGATATAAAATGTGATCTTTTAAACTCAAGTGTAGGCTCCTCCATATGTGCTAAACTTTTTCGAATATCGATGCACATATTAAGGGGGAGCGAATGGTATATGATGGCGAAGAGAACAGTACCAAAAGACCGACCCCGTATTTACTTTATCGGAGTTATAAGGATGGTATGGTTAGGTACATGTTCCCATGATCCCGCCAGAGCCGGAGGGATCTACCCAGGGACAATCCACTAGTTAGTGTAGATGTCCTTAGGTATGATTACAAAAGGAGTTATGTGAGAAGAAGGGAATAGTGCGGACTGAGATGGAGCTAGTACTGGAATAAACCCAACAAGGTTCTAGTAATGAAGTCTCGGTAAGCACTGAAGGGGTTGAAGAATGAAAAAGAAATGTTAAGATAAAGGGTGAAAAGAAAGCAGCCCTCCTTAAACATTAGGCAGAAACCGGGTCAATACATATGCTGTCAGAATCACAAGGTTGATTGCTGACATTGAAGACAAGTATCATGGACCCAGTGATACGCTGCACAACCCTCCCTAGCTACTCAAGATCCCTCAAAGGATTCTTGTTTCATTTCTCACGGAGATCAATACATTTCTATCGTCTCTCTCACTCCGAGTTAGATGATATTGAAAAGGTGGCAGTCTGCTCCAGCCTCCGACTACTAAAAACCAAAAATGCACTATTGAGTCTAGAGCCATGAGATCATCCACAAATCTCGTTAGGACACTAATACAAACTATGCTTGTTCTTCACACACTGTGACAACAAGTAAAGATCTTAAGAGTCCTACGCATTATCCTCGTGGTATTGCCAGAACATCCGAGTGATACGAAAGTACTCACAATGAAGATGGAAATCCTTCTAGAGCCAACATCAAACAAGCTCTTGGTAGGTGACATGTGAGATCCACTATGGATTAAACTTGTGACAAATGGAAAGCAACGATGGTGCGATTCTTTATGAATCAAACTTGTTCCAGGCAGTGAATTGACGAATAGCTTTTGAAAAACCTTTCGATGTGCTCAACAACTGATTTTCTAGCACATTGACTGTGTATATCTTTCAAAACAAATGTGTTTCTGATGAAATTTGATTTTGTGCTATAAAACACTATCGATGTGTCACAAAAATACTTTCTCAAGTAACACGTCGATTGATTTTCAAATCAATTTTTATCTTTTAATCGGTAAGACAGTAACTAACCGATTCACTCTTATCGTGTTGTCTGCTTTGAGACGTTCCGATAAAGAGAACAGGCAAGTATGGTGATTCTGATGGCTATACATTTGATGATCCAATACTTATACTGGAAATCCTGTCAAGGAGATTCCTCTTAAGAGGAATCTACCTGATCACAGGTCGGTCCTCACGGATCCGGAGGTTAATCCAACCAGACTCAGGCGAATGACAAAGCCATATTCGCCCACAAGCTTTATTGCTAACTGTTTTATTACAGGATCAAGCAAAGATGGAGATGGAGATACCTCGTTCCAGTGGAGTCAATTCACCACCCAATGCTCACACTTAATGTTTCCAAGTAAAGACATCATGACAACTGAATGACCTACAACACAGCTTCCGCAACTCTGAGAAGTAGTATCATGATCAAGAAAAGTGTGAGCATGCGGGTCCGAAGGTCACAACATCACATGAAGGCAACACTTCACAACAAGGATGATTAAGAGATTTACTGTGGCTGATGATCTCAAAGAAAGCTCGAAGATCACACAAGTCTAAGGAACAAAGCTCAAGGATCACTACAAGATGTACAATGAAGTCAATGAATGAAGAATCAAAGTCTACGAGCTAGAGTCAAAGATCAACTCATAGAATGCTATTATTCAAATTGTATTTTATGGGGTGACCTCCCTTAGGGGGAGATTGTTAGGATTATGAAAAAGACTCGGTCACCCCCGTGTATTGTTTAGTATAGCATAGCTCGTAGTTAGAAAGTAAGCGTATGGCTTTCGGTATTGGGTCGGGTCTTTTACCCAAGTGTAAGCCCATACCCAAGCCCATAAAGCTCACAAACACTTGTATATAAACCCTTTTCCAGCCATGGGAAGGGGTTGGTTGTTCTTTTTATCACATTTCATGCTATTGCATTTTCTCTCACTAGAAACCTCACTTTCTCTCTCTAGATAATTAGCCAACCCAATCATCCATGCTTGTGTTATGATATCCAATATACTACAATTGGTATCAGAGCCCATGGGATGATTAGCTAGATTGTGTGTGCGTTTCCTTGGTTAGTTTAGATCAAAAGTTTGGTTTTTTGAAGGTTTATGGTCTTATTCTTGACACTCTTTGATTCTCATGTTTGTGATGTTAAAGTTAGTGTTTTTATAGTTGTTATAACCTTCTAGGACCAAGTTGTGCAAAAGAAACCAAGTAAAAACGTTCAAAAGGGTGATTTTTAGGTGTTTTTAGGTGAAAAAGTTCGTATATTCTTCATTGCGTTTTGACCTTTCTGAGACATTCTTCGTTGCGTTTTGGTGAACAGTACTGCGTTTTGTCAGAAGAAAGTACACTGCGTTTTGTCGTTTTGTATAGTACAACAGTACTGCGTTTTGTCTTATTAGAGGTTGCGTTTTGGTCGTTGCGTTTTGACCTGGAAATTGCGTTTTGGTTCATTGCGTTTTGACTGCAGGTTGCGTTTTGAAGACAAGTGTTGCGTTTTGACTAAGGGATACTCTGCCCAATTTTTTATTTGGTTGCGTTTTGACCAAATCTCAAGGTTGCGTTTTGATCAAATCTCAGGCTGCGTTTTGGCTCATTTTCTTCATTGCGTTTTGACAAGACTAGGTTGCGTTTTGATGGAAACTACACTGCGTTTTGACTAGACTTCACTACGTTTTGCCTAAGTTTCATTATCGTCATTAAGTTAACTTATTTCAACCAAGCCAAATCTCAATCATACAACATATCACCTAATCCAACAAACAATCATCACTTTTAACATACAATCACTAATCATTGATCGATCAACTTAATCATATCACAAGTAATCACTATGGCTAATCTTTCAGAGGACATCCAATGTGCCGGTTCCGATACCCGACCACCTATGCTTGATAAGACTGACTTTGCATCATGGCAACAACGTATTCGATTGTACTGTCGGGGTAAGGAGAATGGGGTAAACATTTTAAAGTCAATTGATGAAGGACCTGAGTTCGTTTAATGATTTGAAAATAAATGAATAGATATCATCAATCCTGCTGCCTGCGGTCCCAGGATATATCTGGGGCCGCATTAAATAATCCGGGGCCGCCGGACGCCAACAGAAGATTTAGGGCTTGACTAATATTGTGAAGGAGTGACATTTAAGTAGTGAATTTTCGCTAATTAAAAATACTCCAAAGTACTTCAGATGAAGTATTAAGTTTTCCCACGCGCATATGGAACAGAAGAATAGACTAGAATCGAGACTAGTAAAAAGAAGAGAACAGATTTACGAAATGTGTTCCAATCATTCCAGACCTAGACAAAGACAATAAAAACAATCCCGCGGTGAGTGGGTAAAGAAAGAATGTCCGAACGATGTTTATCTCAACGCAACCTATTCGAAATGAGAGAGTAATTCCTTCCATTGAACCCTTGTCCCAAGGGAAATGGTGACATATCTTTGGTGTGTTTCATACGCGAAAATAATAATAATAATAATAATAATAATAATAATAATAATAATAATAATAATAATAAAGAAAACAAACGAAGATGAAGGCGACAAGCATAGACAATATCAAGACGGAATGGTTGACTTCTCGATATTGTGACTGTTCATAAAACAAACATATGACGATGTATAGAGGGTCTATCTTAAAGGTGGTAGCGAAAATAGTAGAGGAAAGAGATTAGCCATCTTTATGGTTGGAAGAGGCGTGGTTGAGTGAGAAGAAGAGGTATGATCAAAAACTAACATGACTCAACTAACATGATTTAATCCCGGTTCACATAATCCTAATCAAGATGTGTGGAATTCTAAGGTTAAATGAGAGAGCAAGCAAGTTGTTGTAAGTATAAGAGAGAATAAGTCATCTAGAACCTAGCAGTATGCTTAAGAATGACAATGTGTAATGATCTGTAATAAGAGTGTTCAAAGAATGCACATTTGCATGTCTTTTATGAAAGAAATCCAATTAAGGGTTAAACTTTTGTTAAAAAAACCCACCTTCAAAATTTAGGAAATCATCTTGTGTTTGGTTTCTTTTGATAGAAATGATGATGATTAACTAAAGTTTAGTTACATGTATGTTAGAATTTTAAGTAAGAGATTGACAAGAGAAAGATGTTTAAATCTAATACCATAGGGCGGATCTATCTAAACCGAAGATGAATCTTGGACGAAGAATCCATTAATCCGTGGAGGTGCCAAAATTTGGGCAAGGATAATTTTCCCATTATTTGGGAGAAGGTGTTGATATTATGTTATAAAGAGAAACTTATATAAGTTACAAGGGTTACCGGTTTGAGTTTTCGAAAATGACATCCAAGTCTTGCTTATCAAGTTGGAGTACTTATGAGTTTTCCGATGGAAATTCATAAGTCGTCAATCCTACTTAGAGTGTGTTAAGTTTAACATGTATAATTTGACCATAGCAAATAACACAAACATTTGAACACTTTAGACTCAATGAAACATCTTCATTGTAAGTGCGAGTTGCAATTTGATGACAAATCTTTTTGTCTTGCAATCGACTTCGTGATTTCATGTTATAACCAATGATGGTTAAACAATATACACTTAAAAATATCAAATTATAATTTCAATACAATTCTATTTAACATCTAAAACCAATTACAATAAATATAAAAACAATAACAAAAACCAATATACTCAATATATACAAATATCACAAATAAACTTATTAAACAAAACATATACAACAAATAAAACTAACAATACTAACACAAAATTAAAATCAATCAAACAACTTTATTTATTCCACTTAAAACAACAACAACACACCATATACAACCCAACCTAACAAAATCTCTTAACAATAAACCCCATTAACAAAACACAAATAAAAAAAAAATTCAACACTCCAATAACCAACAACTAAACACAATATATATCTCTAAAATAACAACATCCTAACAATAATACAAAAATCCAACCCTTCCTCTCCAAAAATTTACTCAACCCATCCTACAAATCCATCAACCCAACTCCTCCCCCCACTCTCAAACCCCCTTAATCACTTATACACCTATCCATCCAACCCCCCCTACCCCCCTCCACCTACCCACTCCTACACCCTCCTACCAACCTCTCAATTACCACATTCCATCCACACCACAAATTCCTCACACCCTTCTATTACCACCACCCCTCCCACACCCAACCTCCTACACCCCACCAATTAACACTCCCTACACTCCCCTCAACCCCCAACACCCACTCTCTCCACCCCCTCTAAAACCTATATCACCCACCACAACACTACACACCCCCCACACCCCCTCCTCAAAACCACTCTCCTCCTTCCCTCCTCTACTCTCCCCTGTTACCCCCCCACTACCCCACATCTCCCTATACCAACCCACAAACTACCACCTAACTAAAAATTAACCAACTAACACCTAATAATTCCCAATTCACCCACCAATCCAAATACAAACAACATCCTCAAAAATCCTTCCCCCCACAACCCAAATTACAAACTCACATAAACCTCAGACACCTCGCTAGTCACGCATTATCGATGAGACATCACTACTTAGAAACACCAAACATATCAGTATCAGTGTGTGTGTATGTGAGGTGTGTGTGTGTGCCACCCAGTTCTTCTCTCGCTAGCACATAGCACCCACTTACTCACATATGTGTCTCTCCTCCGAGTGTGTGATACAATTATTTCTCACCACACATCACTCCCCCAGTTGTGTCACTGATATTATCAGTAATGTATTTACCATCTACCTCAAATTACCTCTTATTTCATCACTCCCCACACTCAACAAACACCACATCCCCCCTTTAAAATAATGATATAAGTCTACTACCGCCACAAGAGTCTCCTCAACTGAGATACATATTACAGACAAGAACTCCCGCCTCTCTCTTTCCATAACCAACTGTAGAGAGATCAAATCGTCACTATCTAGCCTACAATGTGTAACCTATTCTCCAATATTAGTTCCACTATACCCTCTAAATGTCGTCATCCTCAGCTCACCAACCTGCCCCACACCTCAAAAGTCACACAATTCCAATAGAATTGCCCCTACCTCTATGTGTGTCCCGATGTACTGCTGATACACTAACTCCCCAACCTCAATTACCTATTCTTACCATACCAACATCATACTTTTGAATCCCACTCACCCTAAATTGTAACCACTCAACTCATAAAAACCGTCCTCACCAACGTCATAAAACACTGTCTCTCATCAACCTTATATCCATCCATGTCCAAGCAGAGTATGATTCACCCTCCATTGTTGCTCTCGTAATTACGCGTGATAACACTGCGTGAGCTGTTGTGTAGTTCAACATCACACTCAACTGTCGTGTGTACACGCAGTGTCTCACTAGTACTACAACTAACTACACAACACCCCAAAAAATTTCCCACTCTAACAAATTTTACAACAATAAAACAACACTTCTTTCACTTCCCACACAAAAAACAAAATAACAAATACCTGTTGTGGGTAAAAATGATCTTTACTATAATAAGTCCCCCCCCACTTAACCTACACTTAACTTCATCACCCATAATAATAACTCAAACTTCAACCTCATCAACTTAAACATCCATATCCACATGAACTCACACACCAAAAACCCCACACAATAACTTTGCAAATTATGATACCAAAAAAACAAATCCACAATACCATTAACACACGCTTCAAGTGTTCGACACCTTACTTACCACGAAACTACTACCGATCGGGTACACTGTCCGTTAAAGTGTTGTTTTTGGTTTAGTCGACAAAATATAAATTTAAACCTTGAATCAATAAATATACACCACACAACAACACATCACTAACCTTAGATGGTTAAAAGGTTCTCATTTGGTGAAGAAGAAATATTATGCTTATTTAGTAAAGTAAAAAAAAGTTTTAATGAGAAGATAATTTGAGTTTTGAGTTGCGCTTTTGAATTGTTTGAACAAAGTTACATATGTTGTGATTTGGTCATGTTTGGCTTTTCGGAGATGACGACTTTACCAATTGCATTGCAAGGTAAATTTTTGGAATATTTTGGACAAAACATTCAAGTCGTCAATCATACTTTATTGTGTATTTTATTCATATATTTGCCAAATGTTTAGAACGCAACTATTGGAAAAGTATACTCAATATGACATCATTTACACAAGTGTGAGTTATGATCCGATGCACATTCTTGTCGTCTTGGAAAAGGATGTCATTATTTTCATATCAATCAAGTGTGATTGAGTATGTAGGTTTAAGATAATATATCTTGTTACATTTTGATATAATCTCAAATCATATTACAAATATGAATCGATAGTCAATTGTCCATACTCAAAAACTTGTCAATTAGGTTCGATAATAATATCAATCATAATTTGAATAATGAATCGATATATTTTTAAAATCTTTCTTGACCCTCTTTAATAAAAAAGAAAATAAAGATTTTCATAGTGTGTTCCATTAATCCTAAGACTCGTTGTAATGTGAGGTTGATGAATAATGACAAGTTAATTTATTACTTTAAGATTGTCATATATTTTGCTTGTGCGGAAAACTATTTGTTGATATGAATAGTATGCATAGCTTTTTGATATTTTATGAGTATATAAATGATTTTCCTAATCATTATTATACAACACACATTTTTTTGTAAAACACTATATGTTTATAAAAAGAATATAATTATGTGTGTGTGTTAGAATAATGCAAGTACGAGCAGAGTTTAAAAATACATTTTATTTTACTTAAATATTAATGTATTAATATGATATTTTCTTTTGTTTGACCATCCTGAGGTCAAACAAGGCAAGATGATGAGAAGATTTAGACATCTTGTTGGAAGAGAGTTAACGTGTTGGAAATTTATTGGTGACGGGTTTTAGCATATGATCTTATAACAATATATTCTCACACACTTGACAAACTATTGGACTCTCATTCCTAAGTAGGTTATGTAACACCCCCAAAAATCAGGACAATGCAGCAGAATGATAACATTGGGGTGCTACTTCAGGGCACAAAACACAAGTCACGGAAAACGACCTTAAAATGGACGTTTTAAATAAAGTCATATTATATTTAATAAAAGATCAGAGTTGCAACAGGTTTCATTTATAATGTATTAGAAAACATTGTCAAAACGTTTGTCGAATGGTATACAAGTTATTAAGCCTTCAAAAATATATATCCGCGCGACTCGAATGCTCCCAATGCTCCACTAGCAAAATAGTAACCTGAAAATACATGCTAAAACGTCAACAATAATGTTGGTGAATTCATAGGTTTAAGTAAAAAAGCTAGTATTGAACATTATTTAGAAATATTTCATAGAAAAGTAGCGTTACAACATTTAAAAGTGTTATTTCCGAAATCCAAGTAGTGATTCAATAAATCAAGAAGTATTTAAAAGTGGACCACAAGATCGATGTAATGGTGGACTAAGCTACATATTCGAAGTCCAAATAAACAGTAATTAGACAAGAGAATACACACTTCATTCAAGTCCTAAGTATGTTATTATTGCACTAAGCTCATGACACGAAGCTTATCTTGATTTTTGCCCCAATCAGAATATGGATGCTTAGATACAACACACTAAATCTCTCAATGTTAAATGCACATCCGATCAAACTAGTGACCCAAATGAAAGGGTGGGGATTGTTAGTCCCGATAGATCTATCCATAACACCAGCGCTCACTATAATAGCAATTAACGGTTCATGATAATAGGGACTTCACGGCAATAAGGTAACTTAGGCATTAATAATCAGGCAGTAATCTGGATAGCATACACTTTGAAAAACACTTGTGTCCAATAGTAAAACAAGCAATGTAATTCACCCCGTAGATTTTGTAAAACAATTGTAGAAAAGGGGGCTATGAACTCACAAGGTATCGAAAGGTAATTGTACTGTAGTAAAATATATGAGTTTGTAAAAGAGCATGTATTCCCCTCGCGGGTTTATAAAACATTGAAAAGATTTTAAATGCGAGACTATGAACTCACAAAGTATTGAAAGGTAATTGTATTGTAGTAAAATATACAAGTTTGTAAACGAGCATGTATTCTCCCCCAAAACAGTTTAAAACAAGTAAAATAGGGGCTATGAAACTCACAAAGTATTGAAAGGTAATTGTACTGTAGTAAAATATATGAGTTTGTAAAAGAGCATGTATTCCCCTCGCGGGTTTATAAAACATTAAAAAGATTGAAATGCGAGACTATGAACTCACCTTGAGTGAATGGAAATCAACAAGTATTCACAATAGAAAAATGCGTCACGAAGGAATCCGAAGGCAACCTAATCCAATATAGGTCGTATAAGTACTAAACACTTTGATTATTTATAGGTCGTATAGAGTCAATCATACTATCGTTTCGAGCTATCATTAATTGAGGGATGTGTTGGAACGTATGAGGAGCTAGGTTCTTTAAATAGTAATCCAAACAACTCGTCGATAACGCCACCCGAGATGGGCTCTCATTATGAACTCCCTAGTAATATAGTACTTTGATAAAACCGATTATTTCTACCATTAGCTCAATCAACACCTAATGGTTTTGGTTTAAAATTATGTTTAATAAGTAAAAACGTTTTATAATTAATGTTTTAGTAAAACATAGCATAACTTTTGCGTTTTTTTAGCCCGATTTTGACGTTTCTTATGCCCATCTTTTCGTATTAGGACGAGTTATCATAATTTGACATTTTCGATATTTTGACCCTCTGGTTCTTTTATAGTGACAGTAACTTTTACTGTTCACTCAGACGTGAGCATTATAGAAATCGTTTTTATTTGTTTGTCGTAAATCCGTGTAAATGTCGTATTTTATTCGTATAGATCCGTTTTAACGATTCTTTCGAGGACCATTGTTCTCGTATTTGTAAGTTCTTATACCTTTAAGGAGTTTACTAAATTTATTATCTTTCTGTCATGAATAGTAACTTTTATAAAAATAGGTTTATAAAGTTTTTAATTGTCGTAAACGCGACTCGAAATTCATAACTCATTCGTTATTAATTGAAAAATTACGATTCTTATCATTTTGAAATCCCAAAAATATGTATTATTTGTTAAAAATATCAAACTTGCTGTTTGATATAAATTTTATAAAAATTATTTTATACACTCCGTTTAATTAACGTATAACTTTTTTAACGTAACTTTATCGTTATAATTCCGTTTAACAATGTTTTTTTACCTTTTGGAATCGTTAGGATTTGTTTATCTTATAAAAACATAAAAATTCTCTATTTGGGAATTCGAAAACCTACTGACCCTCTATGTCTTTTTATATAATTTATTTATGTAATTGTTTTAGATACTTTACAACCTTACCAATTTACCACAAGTCTTTTATAACTATATATATTATATGTTATACATATAATAATGTCCATAAGTTCATATTTGTCCAAGATCATCAAGATCACAAGTTATTAACTTTACATAGAATCACAAAGAGGAAGATGTTTTAAATCTAATGCCATAGGGCGAATTTACCTAAACCGAAGATGAATCTAAGACGAAGGATCCATAAATCCGTGGAGGTGCCAAATTTAGGCAAGGATCATTTTCCCACTATTTGGGAGATGGTGTTAAATTAGGTTATTAGGAGAAGCTTATATAAGTTATAAAGGTTTGTGGTTTGTGTTTTCGGAAATAACATCCAAGACTTGCTTATCAAGTTAGAGTACTTATGAGTTTCCCGATGAAAATTCATAAATCGCCAATCCTACTTAGAGTGTGTTATGTTTAGCATGTATAATTTGACCATAGCTAATAACACAACATTTGAACACTTTAGACTCAATGAGACATCTTCATTGCAAGTGTGAATTTCAATTCGATGACTAATCTTGTTGTCTTACAATCGACTTCGTGATTTCATGTAATAACCGAGGATGGTTAAACATGTAGACACGAAAAAATATCTATGGCCATTTGGTTGATATTTTCGTGATTTAGATAAATCCTAGTCTCGATTTCATGTTCATAGTCTATTTTTGTAATTAGATTGAATGACAAGATTGATTATCATTTGAATAATAATCATCTTCATATTCGAAATCCTCTTACGATCACTTATTGAAAGAAAGCACGATAATGGTTTGTGGAATATGTTTAATTCTTCCTAGTCCTAACCTTAGATGGTTAAAGGGTTCTAATTTGGTGAAGAAGAAATATTATGATTATTTGGTAAAGTAAGAGAAAGTTTTAATGAGAAGATAATTTGAGTTTTGAGTTGTGCTTTTGAATTATTTGAGCAAAGTTACATATGTTGTGCATTTACTCATGTTTGGCTTTTCAGAGATGACGACTTTACCAATTGCATTGCAAGGTAAATTACTTGAATATTTTGGACACATTCGAAAGAAGTCTTCTATAGAGGGAAAGCCTGTTACGAGTAAGTAGAGAAGAAAGATCTCCAGAGATTCTTATCTCATTCCATTCTAGGACAAGTGGGTTGGTTCGTTTCGTTCTCCTATCTACGCAATTCTCTGTCTTCGTTCGTGAAGCAAATTACATTTCCATTGATTTGTCCCCTGGACTTATTCTGATTCTGAATTATCCATCGCTACGCTGTTCCCGGGGACTAGCAGAATCAAAATAGCGAAATTCTTGGGTCATCTTAATGGGTTCAGAAACCACACGTTTCTCTGGATCATATCATACTTCATTGTGTATTTTATGCATATATTTTCCAAATATTAGAACACAACTATTAGACAAGTAGACACAATATGACATCATTTACACAAGTGTGATGATCTGATGCATATTTTTATCGTCTTCGAAAAGGATGTCGTTATTTTTATATCAATCGAGTGTGATTGAGTATGTAGGTTTAAGATAATATCTCTTGTTACATTTTGATATAATCTTAAATCTAGACAAATAAGAATCCGATTTCTTGTCCATACTCGAAAACTTGTCAATTAGATTCAATAATAATATCAATCTTAATTTGAATAATGAATTGATATATATATTCGAAATCTTTCTTGACCCTCATGAACACTCTTTTTTAAAAGAAAACAAATAAATATTTTCATAGTGTGTTTCATTAATCCTAAGACTAGTTGTAAGGTGACATTGATGAATAATGACAAGTTAATTTCTTACTTCAAGATTGTCATATATTTTGCTTGTGCGAAAAACTATTTGTTAATATGTATAGTATGCATAGTTTTGACATTTTATGAGTATATAAATGATTTTTCTAACCATTTTTATACAACACACGTCTTTTGTAAAATACTATATGTTTATAAAAAGAGTATAATTATGTGTGTGTGTGTGTGTTAGAACAATGCAAGCACAAGCAAAGTTTAAAAATACATTTTCTTTTACTTAATTACTAATGTATTAATACAATCTTTTCTTTTGTTTAACCAACCCAAGGTCAAACAACGCACAATGATGAAAAGATTTAGACATCTTGTTGGAAGAGAGTTAATGTGTTGAAAATATTTTAGTGACGGGTTTTAACATATGATCTTATGACATTATTTTACCACACACTTGACAAACTATTGAACTCTCATTCCTAAATGGGTTAGTACACTCAAAATAATTTACAAGATGTTTATGTAACACTTGTAATATAGCGATCTATGCCTATATGCAATGCACAAACAATTTTGCAATTTAAAGCAAGAAATCTAGCGTAATTTCCCAACAGGAATAATTCGGAAAACTAGTAACATACAAATATCATACATGGCATACGTGTTAAGATGTATAATCAGCTAAATTACAAATAGTGATGATTACTTATTAATATCTATTAAAAAAGTTAAAACATAAGTAAACACATATAATCATCTAGTATACACATAAGGATATTCGTCGTTGTTTCGTGTATTAGATACAATGATGTATACTTAGTTTGATTTTATTTGATTATAAAACAGTTTCCTCCCCATTTCAAAAAGTAATTAAGATCAATATTTTGAAAAGATAAATACACCATTTTTCAAAGATACATTGACTAGAAATGCCCGAATCAAAGAAAAAGGCAAAATACAAGTTTTACGTTAAAACAAAACACAACATTTTGAGCACTATATAGTATTTTGCATTTCTGACTTATTTACGTTTAAATGAAGTATTGGAAGTATTTCTAATTGAAAGTAGACTCAATTACCTTTAAAATGGTGGGTGGCACGACTTCTACAGACTTACGGTTGATTTTATATGAATTTTCAAAGTTTGCCAAATTCTGACGAAACAGACAGACGGCCCCCAGAAAGGTGACGGCCCCCAGATATATTTGGGGGCCGCCCTAACATTTAGGGGACCGCCACCAGTGACCCAAAAACATGTTTTGTGTACAAAATCATTTGGTGACTTAACTGTAGAACGTAGGACTTTAAGAAGTTGTTCCCGCACATAAATTTCGTGTTTTAGACATCATTTCTACTCTTAGGACTTAGAAAGACATATATTGACACTTCCAAGCTTTTTGAGAAGATTTTCATTCAAGCTAGTATACGAGGTATATTTAACAACAAAACTAGTACGAATCAAGCAACAAAACACTTTTCATATTTAATCCCCCTTCATGGGTAATTTGATACATGGATCGTACTCTATTTTAAAAACCATTTGTTTTGAAAACTAGAGCGACGTGGCTCCTGATACCAATTGTGGAAACCGTAGAGGGGGGTGAATACGTTTCCAATTAAAAACTTTAAATCTTTTGTATCAAATCACCAATCAAGTTTGACGCAATATGAGAAGTGTTGATTATAGATCTACAATTACTAATACATAATCTAACAATACAACCACACTCACAATATTTACTACAAAGAACTACACAACCATAAGTAACATGATATACACAACAATCTACGCAATCATGATCACAATGCAAGTATAAAAGTAAAGCGGTAAATGTAAAGAAATAAGTAAAGCGAAAGGTAAAAGAAAATGCAAACCGGACACGGTGATTTATAGTGGTTCGGTCACGAAGCTCCTCTTCGCCCTACTCCACTCCCCGAGTATCCAACTCGAGAGTTACTTCACTAATCAACAAGCTCCCTTTCGGCGGAGAAAACCTTATAATGTTGCTTACATTATTTTCCGACACTAAGCTAGATGTCGATTTTCTTCTTCGGGTACGAACCAAACACATATGTTTTATGACCCAACATAACAAACCCTTGTGTTTTGATGTCTAAACACATAAACCACTCAGCTTATATTATTTTTTGACACAAAGCTAAATGTCAATCTTAATCTTATGCAGAACCAATCTACCACTTCACCAATGTAATTTTGAGACCTAAAATACTAACCAACAATAATCAACCATACGAAAATTTACCCATACAGATCTTTCACACTACTAAAGATGTAAGACATTGACTCGATTATATGTAACAAAATGTTATCAAAAGGACTAACTAGACTACATAACTTTGTATCTTGACGATGACGAAAGTTCTTCTCTTGCACTTGAGGGAAGAAGGAAATGATAGAAGATTGGATCACATTTAAACAAGATTAAACAAGTTAAATGATCAAAGATTTAGAGAGATTTTAGTGAGATTTAGAGAGAGAAAGAACTGAAAAAATATGTGCAAAAGGTTCTCAAAATAGTTGGAAGTGGGTCACTATTAATAGGAGCTAAAAAATAGTTTGTCAGACAGTGGCGGCCCCCAGATATATTAGGGGGCCGCTCAGTATTTAAGAGGGCCGCCGACATATTTAAGGAACCGCCCCGACAGATGCTCATGTTTTTGTCTTCTTGTGGTGAAATATTTATCTTGTGAATATGAGACTTGTTTTAGGGAGAAAATGGCCATATTTGAATTTTAAAATAATTACCACATAAAACATTTCTTTATAATTCAAAAATAATTTGTCTAATTCATTTTTGAGAAATTGTTTTGTTACATTTATAAAAATATAAAGTTTAAGACAAAAAACTTATTTCTTTGATCATCCTACAAGTTTAATGTTTGTTTGTACATACCTTATGTGATTTACGTCGGGTGTTAACCAATGTCCGTCTTGATGCAGACTTGAGACGTTGAGAGATGTAGATGCATGTATGCATTGATGATTTGTGATTATGAGTAACTTGCACACTTTACGTTACATATTACAAGTTACAGGTTTGTCATCACCAAAACATAAAGGGATCGTATAGATTAAATATCATAATATAAACCCATAAGTCTCAAAATAAGGTAGAAAATTGGGGCTTATGAGATATAAGCCAAAATCAAATAAGCTCATAAACCCACATATAAGCAGAAACAAACACCCCCTATGTATAAACTATAATCAGGTCTATAAAATGAAACGTCAATGGTTGACTTATTAGACATCAGTAAAGCTCATTTGTTTTTGGGACTAAGCAAGCGAGATGGACTCATAAGATAGAAAAAATGAAATAAATAGAAACAAGTGAACTCGGATTGCGTGACGATCTTACGAGTTTATGTGCGATCTCACGATCTTACATACGATCTTACACGATCTTAGCTAGTAAACACGTAAGATCGTACGATCTTACGAGTTTACTCGCGATCTTGACAACCTTATCAAAGTATTAGACTCGTACATTTATCATTTTTGGCAACTAACACTCACTATACAAAGCATTTGTTGCCTACCAACCGTGAACCTCGAGTATTTTCGTTATGTGAGAAAATTTCGTACTCTCTCCGTCTCAAAATAAGTGTCCAA